>PVHP010035292.1:0-18565 GCA_004024765.1 Zapus hudsonius | reverse complement strand
CCTGTTTAAGTGACTGTTTAGTCTTAGAGCCACCTCATAGGCCCCTGTCCCCAATTGGTATGCTACAGTAGAAACAGCCCCAGCGCCCCCAACTATAGAGCCCAGTGTCTTCCCACCTGGTACTCACTGAGATCACTTGTGCCCTCCTGGCAGGTACCCATGTGAACCAGTCTCTGCCGAGGTTCCCAGGTATCTGCCTGTGGTCTGGCCCCAGAACCAAGCTAGGTCAGTTTGGAGGGAAGGGGCCCCATGAGGGAAAGGTGCTCAGCTGGTGGGCGCAGGCTAGGAGTAGTCAATGGCGGGAGCTTGGGGTGGGGGAGGGGTCGGCTCTCTGTTACTCTGTGGAGCAGAGAGCCGCTGGGTAACCCTGTCTGTGTTGGTATAGGAGCTGGGGAGAGGGTGGGCTTGTGTTCAGGTCTGGCTGGTGTCCGGGGTTTAGATCCCAGCTGAAAAATCAAACCTTTATGGAGAGTCCTGGCGACACTGTTACTCGTCCACCATCTTGCTCCGCCAGGCTCTTTCTCTTTTTAAACATCCTTCTATTTTCTAATTTTCTATGTCCATTCATAGCACAAATATTTTCATAGTTGCCTAGGACAGAAATTTGGGAACCATCCTGAGTATTTCCTTTTATCAACCTTCCATTCTAATTAGTCAGCAGCACACTGCTAATTATAATGTTTCACAGCCATCATATGCATCTTTCATTATCACAATATTGACTGCTCTTCTTCAGGCCTTATCAGTGCTTGCCAGACCATTGCATTCATTTCTCAAATCCTCTCTGTATTCCCAAGGATTCCCTTCCAACCCAAGAGCCACAAAGCACAAAAGGTGCTTTCCTAAGATATAAGAATCATCCCCCAAGTTCAAACTCTTCAATAACTTATCAGTATTATATTGAATGAAAAAATCGGACAATAGTTTAAACCAATAGGCATAATCAAAACACAGATTTAGACACCCCTGGTTTGCTCTTCGTAATGCCACTAGCCAGCTATCCTGATCAATGAGAACTTATTTACTGAGGAGAGAGCAGGAATTCTGATAGACATGAGCCATTTATTATTTTATTTGTGCATTTTTGTTCAATAAATAAAAATTAAATATTAAGCATTTTGCTGATCATTGAACATACAGTAACGAACTAAATCACTTATGGCCACTCTTCTACAGATTTTACACTGAGCCATCTAAGCCAAGTATTGTTTTAGGAGGGTTCCATGAGTGATAATCCACACAAAGAGAGGAACTGAAGGCACCCCTCAGTTCTTGGGTGAGGCTGAAGCCATTTGAACAGGCACAGAGGGACATGAGCTGGAAATGCTTATAAGAAAGAGGGGAAAACCATGCACATGACGTCAGGGTCATGGCCACCATTTTACTCTCAGAGCCCAGGAAGCCCTAGGGCAGTGTTGTGTCCCGTGTTTTCCACCTCCCTAAATGGTACTACGTTGCACCCCATCACATTAGTCAGATGCCGAGGGATCATTAGAGATTCTTCACCCTCCCTGACACATACACGTCTCACTATCACACTAGGTCAGGGTCACCTCCTACTATGTTTCTGAATCTTCCCATGTCACCCCACCTGCACAATGTTTGTCCAAGTCTGTTCTGTCTCTTACACATGCCTCTGAGCTGACTTTGTGTTTTGATCTGGTCTGTCCCAATCTTTCAAAAATGCAATAGTGATCACATTCAGCTAAGGTTTAAAAACGTTTGGCTCCCACTTAAGAAGCAAACTCTAACTATATGGCTTATGAGATGTACACGTCTTCCTGATTCTTGTTCTTACTTATTTTGCACCTGTCTTGGCATGGTTTCGCTGTTGGAGCATAGCACACCTGGACAGGGCTTTAATAAATGCCACTCACTTAGCTTTACAGGCCTTTTCATTTCATTTTTTCTGGCTTTTGTCTTAACTACATTGACACATACTTATTTTGTTCAGATCTCAACTTGTCTCACTTTATTAAAAAATAATCTCCTTAATATCGGCATATCAGGTGGAATGTATTTTAATAGGTTTGAATCATGCTTTTTTCTGATAATTTATTCAGAAACAGGATTATATATTTATGTATATTTGATTATTACTTGTCTCTCCCACTTTTGGGAAGCTTAAGGGGAGCAGAATCTAGTATCCATCACAATATAGTGAACTATAATAATACCTGAAAACTTTACTGATAAAAGAGTAAAAGGATAAAATATACACTCCTTGAAAGACCCATATTTTATATACTCTACCAGGTGCTTTGTTTGAAGAAAGGGTAGGGGATGGAATTATTCTCAAATCAAATTTCAAGTATTTGGTAAGCAGATTGTATTGGCATATGAAAAGCCAAATAATACTTGACATCTTTCTGACTTTACTTGGAGCTGAAGGAGGATTAAAAATGGATTTGAATATCTCAAGATATCTGTGGATCAATGCAAGCCAGAAAGAGTCAAGTCTTGTCTCAGTGCCCAAGACCACATTGAGTGTATAGTAAAGGGCAAATTAGTACTCCAAAGTCAGTATTAAGTACAATCTAACTTATAGTGTCAGAAGGAAAATAAGATTCTAAGCCTCATGGGAAAACTTAGAGGACCTGAATATATGTACTGTCTTTAGCAGGTGATACTTCTGTTGGCTGGGGAGATGGCTCCTGGTTAAGGCACTTGCTTGCAAAGCCTGCCAGCCTGGGTTTGATTCCCCAGTAACCATGTAAAGCCAGATGTACAAAGTGGTGCATGTGTCTGCAGTTTTCTTGCAGCAGCAAGATGCCCTGGAGCACCCATACTCTCTCTCTCTCTCTCTCTCTCTCTCTCTCTCTCTCTCTCTCTCTCTCTCTCACTGTCTTTCACTTTCTCACTTATAAGTCAATATTTTAAAAATCCATCATGAGTACTTTAAATTATATTTGAGCATTTAAATTTAGTTTATTTATATTTAAATCATACATAAGTCAGGATTTAATAGTGATACATTTCTCATTTGAGCCACTAAATTAATTGCTATATTTCTAAGGCTTTCTTACAATATCCACTGGTATTTGAAAATATGCTCATTTATAGAATCTTTTTTAAAGCTACAAAAGATCAGTTCCTGAATCTATACATATATACACATGGTTGTGTCATTCTTTGAGAAAAGGCTTTGAAAACTGAGCACAGTCATGCAGCTAACGTGTACAAGAGCATGCTAGGTGTGGAGAAAAGAAACTTGGAAGCCCTATGGAAAGCACATTTTAGGGACACTTAAGAATCAGCAAGCGTCCCAGTGTGGCTGGCTGGAGGGAGCAAAGGAATGAGCTGTAGAAGAAGGGATGACAAGTGTGCACATCAGACATCCTCTTAGTTACTACTATATTGTGATGAAAATAGATTTTTCTCCCAAAGAGATAGGTGACAGAAGGAATTGACACAATCTGAATTTATTTAAATAGTAACTCTCCCTTTGCTCAGCATTTTGATAAAGAACAGAATGTTAACTGCAAGCAGTTGAATTGTGGTTGGAACTTGGCAAGTGAGGTGAACTGTGTCCTCAGGATGTCACACACAGAACTGTGTTGGGAGTTAGATAAACGTGGTTGGTGCTCTCTTAGCCTCTGCATCCCCTTTTGGTGTCTTAGGAATGATATTAATTGACTGACGGGGCCTTGGTTTCTTCTGTGATGTGAGGAACATCATGCCTTGCTATCTCTCAATCATACCACGACTATTAGGCCACAGTAGGGTCATAAATTCCCAAAAGAAAAATACTGCTCAGATGAGCGAACCTGCTGATAGGGGACACATCTTATGAGTGGAAACATAGCAATTAAGGGTTTGAAGAGGAAGCATGCACTTTAAAGTTGGAAACCTTCAAAAATCTCTCTTGATTCCTGAAGAACTTGCATAGCAACTGCTTAGACTTCTAGCAAAACCAGGAGTGTCTCTGTACCAGTTTCTCTTTCAAACCCCCAAGAAAGGGAAAAGCACAGCTCCTGTAGAGTGTGTTCTTCAGCTTAGTTGTGTACTGTATTGAACAAGCACAAATTAGGGAATTAAAGTCTAAACAGAGGGCTGAGGATGTAGCTCAGCAGAGGGGCATGGGCAAGCTTCTGGGGCCCCAGAAATATAAAGAGAACTCTGAAAAGAGATTTTAGGACAGATTGCGGGTCTGTGTGTCAGATACTGCTATGATAGATATTTTAGAGAACATGGTTATGACAGATGTGATATTGGAAACTGGCATTGAATTCACTGTACCGTGTAAGCAGCATTTCTTTACTTAACTCTTGGTTTGTCCGTCTATAGAATGAAAGGTTCTTTGCCTTGGAGCTGAACTACTATGGCTAAGTGAAAACAGAAAGGTAGACAAAGATGATTTATTGAAAATAGAGTGGGGTTGCTTTGAGAGACCAACTGTTTGGGAGAGACAGGACCTAGGAAGACTCCTGAGAATTCAGTAACAGAAATGCATTTCCCATTAATGGAGCTTCATTAATAGTCATATGGCTTTGTGATTTCAGTCTTATCTTACAACACGCACTAAGTAATTCTAGGAGACTTTTTTCTGGTAAGTGTGCATGGAACACCATGAAGGATGCTAAGGACACTCCTTTGTGCATCCAGGTGGTAGTAGGAGGGGGCCCTCGCTTTCCCAAGGCTCTTCTATCCCTCACACTGCTCTTTCTATGAGAATAATAATGATTGTGGAAGAGCAATAATATTTATAATGAAAACAATTATAAATGATCAGTGTTAATTTACTGGCACAGGAAAATAGGTGCCAATATTTTTGGAAGACTTTCCAAAACAGATGTGTAAAACTTTGAAATTTCATACATTTTCAGCAGTTAAGAGTTTTATTTATTTATTTTGAATAAGATTTAAGTCCTCTTTCTATCACCTACTGTCTCTGTGATTTTAAAATTGTTATTTTATCTTTTTGAACTTGCTAACATATATGCATAAAATATATAAAAACTATGAAGTTAATTTATATGTATGTGTATGAATATGTGAGTCATTTTTTGCCTTGTTACAATGTTTAAACATGCCCAGGAAAAATTGCCAATACAAAACAAAAGTCTTTGTGAACTATGGTATGCAAAAAAAAATTTTTTTTTCTGATTTTGTAGAAGGAGAAATGCAAAGTGAAGGAGCTCTTGAGTTCCATTTGGCTGAAGCTGTGGCCCGACTGCCGAGGACTTGTTGAGAACTTCTGTGAGCTCTCTGTGCAGGACGGCATGTGAAACAGAACCAGAAGAGCAGGATTTGGTTTCCTGGGCCTTGTCCAGCTGCCAGGTAGGTGTGCCCTTTGAAAACACAGCCAGAGAGAGAATCAGCTCTATCTAGAGAAAAGTCATGAGGTTGCAGAGAGTGCAACACTAAAATCAGTTTAGAGCACACTGTAGAACTGGAGGCAGAAAACACTGTGAGAGACACAAGGTGGGAAAAAGGAGGGCATTGGCCTCCCTCCCACTCACAAAGTGACTGATCATTCATGACCCCATGGTGAATATCAGTAACCCCTCTGAGGATGGCCCTCAGTGGAATGGTGGTGGGGCAGAGGATATGTAAGTGGATAACATGAGGGAAATGTGACCACCACATGATTAGTTCAAAAAGTTTATGATTTGTCATCAGAATTGTTTCATGCAAGAAAGGCAATTTATCCTTAAATATGTCAAATCACTTTGCAGCTTGAATCCACGAGATTCCAAGTAATGGAGGACATTACCCATTGCAATATGGGAAATCATGGTGATGCTATTGAGCAGAGATTGAGAGGATCTCAGATCAGTCATAAATCCACTTACTACTATTGCTTTAATTTTTGAATATGGTACTTCTACTGCTCTCTGTTCATCCTTGAGACTGTGCATAGAATTCCCTTCAGCTCCCCTTCTTTATAAGGCCTTCCTCATGCCCACTCCTTCCTCCAGGAGCTTCTGCTTGTTGCCTGACCCCAAGGCCTTTCAGAGGTAGCTTCAGTAGTACCCACCACAGTTGTGGGGGACACCATGCTTGATGATAAATATTCAGTAGCTGGATACTGTTATTTATTTTGGTAGCATTGTTAGAATAAAATTTTACACGTAGCAGGCATAGCTTTAATATTCACTAAAAGAGTTTGTAAAAATGTGAGATATATTTGAAAAAATGGGACATTGTTATCATCCCCTGCCTTTCTGTCATCCACCTATCAATCTTAGTTTAGGAGATAAATATAATTGTAATCAAATTTTCTAATCTGGAGAAACAGGCATTATGGTTAATCACTTAATTCTAAAGTGATGAAATTCTTTTCATTAGACAAGTACATCTTTTATACCATGCATTAAAGGCACTCCATGGCCATTTAATCCTCCCTGAGGTCTTCCTCTTTCTCGTCCAATTTGCTTACATTCTCATATGGTGTCATTTATTCACACCTGCAAGGGCACCTAAAGTCCTATTCAAAGTATTTTTAATGTATAATTAAAAAGAAATTCTGGCACTAAGACTGGGAATTATTAAGTTCCTCATATATTTTCCAAATTCAATAAGGGCAAATAAGGTTCAGAGAACCACTAAGTATCCAAGCTAGAGGTTTCTCAATGACAACTTCTTTTTTGTTTCTCTACGTTGCCTTTACTGCAGTGTTTCACACACTGGACTCGGATTGCATTCCAAAGGTTTGGAATTGTGAGCACCAATCAACCCATCTGTGCCAGTAGTCCAAATGAAGGCAAGGTGTTGAAATACCTACAAAAGGATGCATCTTCCTTGAGAAAGCACAAAGGAAAGTATGCAAGACACAAGTGAGTATTAGCAGGAACATGTATGTTCTAGGTGAATGCAGGAATTATGTGGCTTGGGCACATATTGAACCAAGTGCCCAAGATAAGTTCTTGGATCATATAAGAGCAATTTTTCTTAGCTTACTTACAATAGCTATGCCTAAATTGTAAAATAGAACCAGTAGAGAAAGTAAATTTTACCAGACTAGATAACAAATAGGAATTGTGAAAGGCTGTGCTTTCTGGATCGTACATATGGCAAATCAGCTCATCAAAAGGGGAGTGTTCTACTTTAGCACGCATCATAGCTGAGTCACTGCTCTCAGCTGCCTACTCCTCACACTGTTCTGCTTCCCAGTAGCAGCATCGCTTATGAATAGAACTCAAATGCTGGGACCAGAACTGGAGCTCCAGCCTTGTCTATTTTCCTGAATTAACAACATTAACAATTGCTCATGAGCTTCCAATTTATTATTTATGAAACAAGATAATGATATTTATTTTTCATAGGGACTACAAATTAGATTAACAGCCATTGTGATTATTAAGTTTTGTTAACTTGATCTGTTAGCAATCTACAATAATCTTGATTGTTGTATATCAGATTTCATTGTAATTGAAGAGCAAAAGGAGGTTTAGGAGATTCAGGAAGTCATGTCAGCTAGAAGCAAATATCCCTTCCTGGAAGGGCAGTGCAGGAAGGGAATTCCAGAAACTCAGGAAATCAACAAGTCCAGGAAAGGGTTGCTAGACCCTACCCTTAAGACTGTATAAAGGGAAGGAAATCTCTTCCTTCTCCCTGCCAGTTTTGCTGGTGTGTGTGTGTGTGTGTTGGTGATGGCTTCTCTCTCTTTCTGTTTGGACCAGTGAAAGGGGGTCAGCCATTTTTGTAATTATGGAACTTTCCCTGGATCTGTAACTTCAGTGAATCCCTCCTTCCCATAACTGTGCCCAGTTTGGAGGAATTCCAGCAGCATGTGACTGACTATGAAAGCTATATACCCAGCACTTAATACTTAAAACAGAATAAGTATTCTCTTCACATTAGCCATGATATTATCATTATATCCTTAACATGGCTATTTTATATTTCAATATACATTCTCAGGAGAGAATTAAGTGAGGAAAGAATACATGACTATGATGTATAGAGAGATGATTAGCTCTGTTTCCTTGAATTAAGTTCAGCCTGATTCTCATAGTGTATGAGTCCTTATGATTTTAGCAGTACTGCACTTTCATTTCCCAAGTGGACTTACATGAAGCAATCTAGAGTGTGGATCCTAAATGTTCCTCAAAGGCCCAGATGTCACAGCCTTGGTCCTCAGCCTGTGGCTCTGTTGACAGGTGGAACCTTTCAGCTGTGGGTCTAGTGGAAGGCTCAGCACTGGCAGTAAACCCTGGAAGGGGATTTGGGGCCTCTGGTTTCCTTTTCTGTTCCTCTTCTGAGCCTGAGTGAAATGATTCTGCTAAACATACTTCTTTCATGACCTCAGACTCAACACATTCTGGATTGAAATCTCCAAAAATATGAGCCAACCTTAATGTTTCTTTTTTTTATTAATCAGTTTCATTGCACGTTTATTAAATGGGTAGACAGCCAGCTAACAGCAATTTCTCGGAGAATTCTAATAGGAACCGGATATTTTATCTTAGTTCATGTTTCATGCCACAGTTTGCCTCCTTCATTAAGAGAATCCCACTAAATTAGCAAGCAAGACAATAAGCAAAAACAAATTACAGTAAGAATAAAAGAGGAACAAAAATTTTATGCATTTTTCAAATTATGCATGGGTGACTCATCATTAAATAAAATCGGTCAAATCCTCTTTTATGGTTCTAATGTAGTATTATTTTAGTAGTAAATTGTAAATTAAACTCACCCAACAAGGTCACTTTGAGGATGGCTCTCCTGTTTTATCAATAAATTCCATAAATGTTCTTGAAAAAAGAAAATAATGAGTTATGATTTAGATTTACTAATAGTGTTGGAGTGATCACTAACATGTCTTTTCTTTTACTGCTGTTAATTATTATTATTATTATTATTATTTAAAATAGAGTCATAGTGTGTAGCTCAGGCTGGCCACAAGTTTGAGATCCTCCTGCCTTGATCTCTTTTGTAGCTGGGGTTATAAGACTATGTCACTAGATTCAGTTGTGAGGTGTCTTATGATTGAGTCTTGATTTCTTCTCTTCTATCAAAATGAATTAAGACCCAAGAGTTTCATAATAGCTTATAGTTGACCAGCAATTTATAGATAATTATCACTGAAGATTTAAAAGAATTATTTCTGAACATCTTAGCAAACATACTAATTACAGAACCCTTCATACGCAAATTCCATAAAGGATGCTATTATCTCAGTGCTTGGAATAGGCTTTAGCATATAGTGTGAACTAATAAAAAATTTGTTGGATGAATGTTTTTGGAATTCCCCTCAATATCAAAACGATCATATCCAGTGTTTCTGAAGCATTAATTCCATGCTGGACAGCATCCTTAGATGGCTGATAGATGAAAAGGCAAAAATTGAGATCTCTGTAGTGATTACTGAATGCCAAAAATACTGCACTGCATTGCTCAAAATGGGAATACTGAGTAGCTTGTGGGAAGATAAAAGATGACAGAATTATGTTATTTTTGAAGAGATTATAGTCTAGTGCATACATTCAGATAAACATAATTTAAAACAATGAGGGATGTTGTCATAAGGATACTTAGAAAGCGTTATGAAATCCTACAAAGTAAAAAAACCTGAGTTTTAAAATGTAGGAGTCTATGACTTCTGCATAGAGCTTGTTTTTAAATTTAGCTTTAGATAATGATTAAGCTTTACTAGTAAACAGAGCAGACTTGAAGCATAGAGGCTAGACATTCTGGCAGGGGAACATGTGTAAACATGTGTAAAAATGTCCAGAGTTCTTACTCTGTCAGTGGGTGTCAGGTGTCAGGTCCAGTGGAGAAGGAGAACATGTAGAACCATATCCTACTAAATATACTGATTTACCCAGGTCAAAGATTATAAGATGTTCCACTATTTCTATGTAGAAGGGATTTTAAAATTTTTTTATTCTTGAAAATCATAAATTCTTTCCCTAGAAAAATGTAAGAATTTTCTTAATAAAATATGAATGAACTGGCCTCTCTGGAACCCTAAGGCCAAGTTAAACAGCCTAAAGCATCTGTTTAGGAATAAGCCTCATATTAGAGTCACCTGGAAATCTGGGTACAAAGTGTTCCTAAGCCTGGCCTTTGGGTAGATGCAGATGGAACACAGAAACCTGAATTAAAATAAGACACTTCAGTGTGTGCTGAAGCAGGTGTGTCATAGATTTGTAATAATTTTGTCAAACTCTGTGTGAGCATCTATGCAAGATAGAATTTGAGAGAAGAGGCTCAGAGAATTGGAGCTAGAAGTTATTTGGAAGAAGGAAAAATGCAGAGGAAGTAGTTAGGTAAACATCCAAACTATGCAGACGTTTGGAAACTATAAGATGTTTTGTCTACGGGCATACCACCCTGAATGTGCCTGATCTCATTTGAAATAAATTGTTTTCAGAATTGGCCATATGGGTTATAAATAGGCTGAGAACTTCAGAAAATGAGCTGGGCCATTTTCCTCTGAGGAAATCCATTATGGGCAACAAGGTTATATGACAAGTTGTCTAAGGAGAGATGGTCAGCAACCCCTGTTAACCTTCTGTATCTACTGAAGCAAGAAGTTAATAAAGGGAGTTACCACACCCTTCACTAATAGTCCTGATCAGGACCAGCTCTTGGCTTCCATTCCTTGGCCTTGTGTCCTTCCTATTTGCTATATAAACCTTGTGTGAAAGCTCTAGATGGGATAGCTCTTACCCCTAAAGAAATCAGGGCAATTCATTCAGATAAAAAAAGCATCTTAAGGAAAGGCAACATTTTTCTGTGAAAAATAATGCTTGTGTTTCAAATGAATATTTCCCCTCATTTTCATGCAATGTGTTTATTTTCAAAAGCAAGGTTTGTCTCAGAGCTTACGATCCCCTGGCCATGGAGCGAAGGATGAAATCCACTGCATTCTCAATGATCTCAGAGCCCAGTAGACTTAGGAATTTTGGAAAATCTGGCACTGGCTTATTTTCTGGGTCGTCTGGCTTGTGGTCTGGTTTGTCCTCTGGATTTGGTGAATCGTCTGAAAGAAACATCTGAAGCTCAGATGGGATTCTTCACAATAAGAAAAGGAGGTCCCTTTATAGAAATCTAGGTATGCACTTAAAAATTACGTCATCACATAAGGCTACATTTGCTGAGTGTTTTGTCTTTCTAGCTAAATCTTCACATGTGTAATAACATTTATTCCTAAATAAACAGTTGATAGATACACTTAGGTAGCTGTTAGCTGCATTTGGAGGCTGAGAAAAACAAAAATTCTAGAAGCTGAGTTTCTTTCTTACAGCTAAGCAGCTAGTTAATGCCAGTCCACAATGCCTGGACTTCCCATGTGATACAGAATATCTGTCCTCAACAAGATCTTCATGACCATTGCAGTGATGGTGAGGGGTAGCCTTTTTTGAGAGCCTACTTACAATAGATGATTCATATACATTGTTTCTTCACAACTCTATGAATTAGGAAAATGACTACGCCAATTGAAAGATGAAGAAATGGAACTGGAGGGAGATTCAGAATCTGTTTCAAAGACAGCATTAGTAAATGGCAGAGATAGAATACAAGCCCATGCTTGTCTGATATAAGTATCTGAATTTTTAAATACTCTGATACTATAAACTATATAGTCCTTAAAAATAAGATTATATAATTTGCATTTATTTTTGAGATTGAAAAATATGGTTCGTGGATTACTTGGGAGGTCATTATACACTAACACTCCGGTTCATCCATGGAGCTGGGTGAACAGCGTCTTGGGACAGTGGTAGGCCGATGGGCATAGCCACCCAGGAGAATGTTGCAGTGAACAGCTCTCATTTATTGTATAGGTAAAGGTTGTTTATATAGAGGAAAAGGCAGAGGTAGGGGCATAGGCAGCAAGGAGATTGGTAGTGGCAGGGTAGTCTGTGGATGTCTCATGAGTGGATTGGCAGGGGCCAGTATAGATAAATTGAGGGGGCTTTCTACGTGACTCTAGATGTGTGTAGGATGGTGATGGCTGCAGAGGAACTGTAACCTTTAGACTTTTATTGTCCAGATTTGTTATTACAGCTGGGGTGAGCTTAGGCCTTGAATTGCCTGCTTATCTCAGGGCTCGCTGTGGCCTGCCTGGAGGGCTGGAGGGTCCAGGATATGCTTGAGATTATTGGCATCTCAGGCCTGCCTCAACTTCCTTTAACAGAAGGAGACAGTGGGATGCCTACCAGTCTCAGCAAATAATCCTATATCTTCCGTGCCTCTTAGCAGGGTCCCACAGAAAAACAGTGTGATATCAGTGTGAATTCATAAATTCTGTCACTGATTTTATAATGTGTAGTATAGATAGATTATTCATTTCTAAGTAATGATTTTACAAATGCTGTGTAATTTTACTTCTGCATAATCTCACAGGATATGCAATTTTTAGCTCATTGGACTGAAAAACAGAAGAGATTAGATTTTGCCTGTAAAAAGTGAAAGAAGTTGGATGTCGACTGCATGCCTCATAAATCCAGTCTTTATCAACTGCCCTCTGGATTGAGGACAAAGGGACCAGCTATTTCTAGGCAAGTCCATTGGCTGTTGAAGTTTTATTCAGAAATAAAGGGTTAATGTTTAGAAAAGGACAAATACAGGCATGACCTTCAAACAATAGCATAAGATGACCACCGTAGCCAGCTGGGTTTGCTTTCCTTGGGAAGAGAAGGGTGCTTCCTCATAGACCTTTATCCTCACTCTGTTCAGTGGTGGTGCTGTGGTCTTACTGAAGCAGAGACTCTGGGAAATCAAACAGTTTGCTTTAGGTCACTCAGCTGAAAAGCCAGCATGTAAGCCTAGATTTCTTTGAACTTCAAGAATTTTTTTTTCATTTCATATCATACTGCCTTCACAGAGTTGATCTCTGAAGACATGCGCTAAGTACCAAACTAGTAATTCTCTGAGTAATATCGATTCTACGTTCCTATCTACCTCCTTGTATAACATCTTATTTTTATGGACTTTTCAATAGCCAAGAATCCTATGATTGGAGTCTGGGAAGATCAGAATCAGCTTCAGTCTTTGGGTCACACTCAGAGGTCTCACAGTGTGGTACATTACTTTGTGTGGAGTCCTAAAGGCCAGATTTGCTGTTTATTGTCAAGAAAATGTTAGCTATTAAATGTCACATGATAACCACTGCCAGGTTTTTCATTGACTTATTAGCATTGGAAGCTATTCTATGTAGCTCTCACATATGTCATACATATGTGTATGCCACTTATCATAGACCCATATCAAGATAAATTCACCATAAATGTTCCACACTATTATTACTAATATGAGCAAAAAATTATGCATAACTTCCTTTTCCTCTAGAACTTTAGATGATTATGAATTTTTAAAATGTTATTAAAATATCTGGAAATGTCAAAAAATAAATTCTATAGTTAAATATTTTCTCTTTCTAAATATGATATGGAATAGTCTTTTTCCTGAGTTTAAAATTTTTTATTTAAGACAGAGAGAAAGAAAGAAAACAAGAGAGGGAGAGAGAGAGAGAGAAAGAGAGGGAGAGAAAGAGATAAAAAGTAAATACAAGAAAACCAAGGCCTCCGGCCACTGTAAACTAGACATATACACCATTTTGTGCATCTGGCTTCATGTGGGTACTGGGGAATTGAACCCCAGACCAGTGGACTTTGAAAGCAAACACATTTAACCACTAAGCCATCTCTCCAACCCTGGAGTATTCTTTATATACATTAATTGTCCAGTTGGACTTCTTATTCAAATGTGATTACAAAGTTCTGAAGAAATAGAGCAATGCTGATACTTGTATGGTGTAAAGCATGTTCATTTTGTCTGGTAAAGTCAATAGCTCTGTAATTTTATGGGTACATAAATCAAGGCTAAACAGAGTAAACTGAGTTAACCATATTCAGTGATGAGAGGTCGAACTGGGACTTGTCTGTAGGACACAAATCACAAACCTCACCGGTCACATCACTGTGTTAAAGACCCTTGGAGCAGAGTGGATACAAATGTCCCCATATCCTCCACTAAAGTAATTCTTTGGCATTGTCTGCCTAAGAGTTGTATTGTTATAGCTGTAAGTAGTCTGGGGTGTGAGCTCTGCCAAATTACATCCAAAGATCCTCTTGCTAAATCCTTGCACACTCTGTTTTCTGTGTCATTCTTAATAGAGATGAGTCAAGAACTCACAGTCTTCTATGGATTAAAGGATTAATTCATAAGAGTTCAGTATGCTACATTGTGGTCTTTCATGTGCTCAGATCAGATATAAAAGAAGTAAATGTTTCATTAGGGTGGGAAGATTCTAGGAACTCTGGCTTCAGGGGAAGGGCAGAACCCCTTCCTCTTGTGTATATGCTCACGAACTTTTCCTCTGCGAGTTGTTCATTAATCTTCACTAATGGAAATGATAAAATCATGCCTATTTTCCCAATAGGATTATTATGAAAGTCAATTAAAATTACAAATGATACAAACATTTAGTATGCATTGAATGCTTATTGACCAGGCACCATTCAACTTTGTTGTCTCTTTTATTTAGCTTTCATGATAACTTTATGAAAACGCTAACTACTGATCTTCCCTTCTATGTATGATGCCCAGAGTTATTCGTGCTGGAGCCAGCTTAGGAGTCATATTCATTCTTCGCCACTCAGCATTCTTAGTTACAATCAGTGAAATCACATCTCTAGGCCCTTGTGGTGTCACTATATCATATAAGCACATTAGGATAAAAGTCATTCTAAACTTTACTCATTTAATAATAGTGGAGGCTTTAACTGAAAGAAATCTTAATAAAAATGTTTTATGTGTAAGAAGTTCTGCCTCAACCTCCCAGGCCAGTAATGTTTGGGTGATTCTCAAAGGCCCCTCCCCCTTGTGCTCTGAATCAGTGCCAACTTCCACCATTCACTGCTAACTACACTTCAATTTGTGGGCTGTAGACAGAAGCA
Organism: Zapus hudsonius; assembly: GCA_004024765.1. NCBI lineage: Eukaryota > Metazoa > Chordata > Mammalia > Rodentia > Dipodidae > Zapus > Zapus hudsonius. The sequence goes on along the minus strand of PVHP010035292.1, from coordinate 3,710 downwards.
CTTACCGGCATGGCATGTCAGGATTAACATAAGCAGTCCCAGAACAGCTGTCAGTCGAAGAACGGAGACAGCCATTCTTGTAGTCCTCAGTACTGATGTAGATAAATTGCTCAGGTACGCCTGAAGCCTCGCTTCCTTTATAGGGCACATATAGGTGACATCATCTACTATGGAATTTGAGCTGTTGCACAAGATGTCTGCAACAGCTTGCCTGGGATCTCTACTAATGAGCTTTACCCTATCTTTCAAAGCTCAAGGTTTTACAGAGGGAAAGAAAAGACTCTTAATTTTTCTTTTTGATTATTGATTAGTTAATTTGTTTATTATTTTTAACATATTGCCTATTGTCCATTTTACCATCAAGTTATACTCTTATGTTCCCTGTTCCCTGCCTGACTTGGTGGCTCATCAGTATTCATTGTGGGGTCATGAATACATTAGTCAGTCTCTGTGTGCAGGCAATGTTTCAGGATATCCTCACCCTGTGGTTCTTACAATCGCTCTGTTCACTCTTCCACAATGTTTCTTGAGCCTTGTAGGTCGTGTTAGTAGTCTCCTTTAGTGTTGAGCTCTCAGCAGACTCTGATTTCCTGTTTTGATGAGTTTTGAGTCTCCTCAGTGTCTACCGCCATTTTACTGGAGGTTCTCAGATTAGTTAAAAGCAGAAGTCATATTGAACCTGCAATTTCTTCTATAAGATTTCCTAGGCCCTGGCAGATGTGATGGAGTTCACTTGTGTAGTGCTAGGCAGTTGGCTTTCTTTTCTTGTCCTACTGATGGGTGTAGATATTTGCTACTATCTACAAAAAGCAGACTCTCTAACCACGAGTGAAAATAGCAAAGATCAAAGGGGCTAAACATAGACATTTAGAAGACTTTGATGGCATGCCCTCTCCTTTTAGCCAAGAAAGAGTTTAAGCATCCCAGGCTGGAGAGATGGCTCAGCGGTTAAGGCACTTGCCTTCAGTGCCTAAGGCCCCCAGTACAATTCCCCAGGACCCACGTAAGCCAGACCCACAAGGTGGTGGCCCTGGCTCTCTCTCTCTCTCTCTCTCTCTCTCTCTCTCTCTCTCTCTGCTTGCAAATAAATATTTTAAAAAGGAAACGATGCTATTAAAAAAAAGAAGTTTAAGCATCCCTCTACATTTGATGATTTTCCAAGGCATTTTGTGTGGTGTGACCAATCCTTCTCCAGTCTCATTGCCATTGTTCTACTCTTTGATTCTTAGAGTTCACCTTTCTTATGTTTCACATATAAGTAAAATTATGACACATGTCTTTTTAGGTTTGGCTTATTTCACTTAACATAATGACTTTCAGATCCATCTGTGTTGCCACAAATGACAAGGTTGCCTTGTTCTTCAAGAGTCAGTAGCAATCCATTATCTATAGAGCACACGTCCTTTAACCACTCATCTGTTAATGAACACACACTTCAATTCCTATCCTGTGGCTCTTTCTACGACAAGAGGGTCTTAGGCTTTGGATTTCACAAGAATCCTAGGGACTTGCATGGGTTTCTGCTTCGACTTCACTTCTTCTGGAGGCTTTGTTTCTAGGCAGAAATAAATGATGCTTTGCTATCCCTGAGAAGTAGCCACTTAAATGTCTTCACCAGTAAGCTGCAGGCTTCTTTAAGAGAAAAGAAAGAAAGTAAAAGATAACAAAGAGAAGAAAGAAAATGAAAAAAAGTAGCTTGGCAATTGAGTGCAGCTCCTTCTGCAGAGAAATGTCTCTTCTCTATTAATTATATAATTTCCCATATCTATTATCATGGACCCCATAAAATCTGCCTTACCCATTGTTCAAAAGGAAAATAAAAAACATGGTAACTGGCTTGAACTCATTTGTTTTTGTGGAATCAGAACTGCTTGGGTATGTCATAGGTGTAAAAAGTCCAAACTTAAGGGAATTAAACTTGGCTCAAGTCTAGATAATACTAATTATATGGAACAATACTGTAAATTCAGTTAATTGGGGTGAGGACTTGGAGGCACCAATATTTACACGCTGACAAAATTTATACTTGGCGGGGTATAGGAAGGCCGTTTTAGGATGTGGAAATTAATTAAGGCTTGCGAACAGGAGGTTTTTCTAGTGTTTCAGAGCTACAGATAGGGCAAGGCCTGGTCTTCCCATGTGTACTTCCTCATATTACTTATTGGAAGCAAGCAGACAGCTCTATGTGCACTTCGTGTGACATGGTCTTGCAAAGCCCCCCTCAAAACTCTTCTTGACTCTCTTGAACTGAAAGTTGCTTTAGAGACAGTCACCCATTCAGGAAGTATTCAGTGTGCTGGAGAAATGATATTCAAATGGCTTCTGTGAGCTATGGCATGGTCTCTGACCTTTGGCTGTATTTGCCTGGGAAAGAATCATATATGATTATATTCCAGATTGGTGTGTTTCTTAAAAACCATAGGCAAGCAAAAGCTTGATGGCAGCACGACTTAGGCTAGAATTCTGCTGACTTCTCAGATAGATTCATTGGGTAGGACATGCAAGATGCTGAGCAATTTGCTCTAGGTGGTCAGGTGTCAAGAAAATGAACTGTCCTGAGCATTAAACTTTTAGCACAGACCTTGTACATAAAAGATATCAAATACATATCTATTAAAAATTAATTGTCAAATACTTTTGAAACAAGAATCCCTGATGCCACTCCTGGCTAAGCTGGCTGCCAGTATTTGTGTGGCCAATGAGCAAAGCTATTCTTTTCGTTTTTGATTTGGTATATGATATACTTCCTGTTTATTTCGCTACATTGTTTTAAGAATTTATGAAATAACAAAGATGAAATTTCTGCTCAGCTACACATAACATTTCAAGTGAACCAGATGCATAGCCGTTAAGTATGTGTGAGCAGACATGAGCAAATTAATTTGACGTTAGGTAAGTGAGAAACTGAATAAGGGTTTTACTCAAGCTGGGAAAAGTAAGCTGTGATCCTCTGTTCAGAACAGCACTCTAGTTTGGTAAGCATATCTGCGTATCAAATGAAAATATATGCAAATGAAAGAAAATGTTCTTTTTCAAAAAACTGAGAACTTGAATATATTGACCTACAACAATGGGATTGTGTTGCACTCCCATTATCCTCTTTGGTCTCCTCTCCCTTGATCCCTAGCCCTGAGGATGTTTTGTCTCATTCCTTTGTCCTCCTCTCTCCTGTGCTCCATGTCAAAATTTTGGTGGGCTCAGAACTGTGCTGGTCTTGTGGAGGAAGGAGGAAACTCTGTGGAGTCATGGATGTACCAGTTGGTTCATGTAGGGAGGACAGTGCCCCAAAGTAAGCCTTCACACCCTGTGTTTCCCACATTGTTTCTTTATTCAATGTTTCCTGGGCCTTTGGAGGGCATGGTAAAGATAACCTCTATTGCTGAGCTCTGGGAAGCCTCTTCTTTTCTGCTTTTGATGGGGTTTGAGTCTCCTCAGTGCCTGCTGCCATCCCCACAGAAATGCTTTCTGGTGAGCAGAGAGCAGCATTCATACTCGAGATTATACAGTGATAAGCACTAGGCTTTCTCTTCTTTTCTTTTGAATGAGTCTTGGATCTTCCTATTATTTGTTACTCTGTAAAAGGAAGATTTCTAACCAAAAGTGAGATACCATTAATTAGAGGACATAAACATACATACTTAGAAGGCATTTTGATGGGAATAATTTATCTGCTTAGCCAAAGAACAATAGAATCTTCCTTCTGAGGTTTT
>PVHP010035291.1:0-18514 GCA_004024765.1 Zapus hudsonius | reverse complement strand
TGACAGGTGTCTCTGAACTTGAACTTTATTAATCTGTAAATGCTTTAAAATAAGTCCCTTGGCTGCAGAAGGAGAGGGATGTGATCTGATGGACATTCTGGGGGTTATATACCTCCTTTTGAGCTTCTTAACTGATTCCAGAGGAGACCCTTGGAGCAGTGAAGACCCTTCTCTGCTAGGTGGCTAGCATTTCATCTTTGTCATTGCTTTAACTGTGTGAGCACTTCTTGATAGTGTCACTATATAGACAAGACCCAAAGAGCAGCAAGGGTGAATTAGGAATTTGGTCTAGTATATTGATGTTTATGGATGACTCACTGAAGAGTTAACACATAACTCATACAACACATCCCTTCAGGGAAGGACAGCATCCCACATCCTGCACAATACCCTCTGAAGGCCCATCTCTGCAGGGCAGGAAAGAACAAAAGCACATCGTGACTTGGTTACCAGAGTATCTATACAGGATTAAAGAAAGAATAAGCACTCGAGTCTTATGAATGTCTGGGACATCTAGAGACCATCTTTAAGCAAGTGCATTTTAGCTTTATTGTAAGAAACTTTAAATTTTTCTATTCAGGTGTTCAGGAAGGGAAGAGACACAAGTGAGGTAAGTGACCCACATCGATGCCAAATCCATGTTGGTCAGTAACCAAGATAATACTATCTAGATGCAATATTTTAAAATCAAAATTCATGTAAAAACACACTGAACAAAATGGTCAAATAATGAATAAAGATGGGATCTGGAATAGCTATGTTGAGTCATAATGGTGCCTGAAACAAAAGGAAAAATCAGAAATAATGGTTTTAAATAATAAGAACTCCAGCAAATAACAAGTAATAGAGAGTACAGAAAATCACTTCCGGATGAATTGCTGAACTGACCATGAATGGTAAACGATAAAGACTCCTGAAGGAAATGAAACATCCTAATAAACTGTGAAAGGATTTCTTGAATCTGATTCATAAAGCATTAACCATAAACGAAAAATCTTGACAAATGGAACTATAAGCTCAGGCGTTTATCTTCATCGAAGTGCACCATTAGGAGGACAAAGAGGCTATTTGGAAGCCATAAGAAATGTGCAATGCAAATATTTAACACAAAAATGAAACCTTCAGTCAATTAAGAACTTCTCCAAATTAAAATAAAGAGAACTCCCCCAAAAACAAAAAAACACAAGAAAAAGACTGAAATAGGGATTTTTTTGAGTTTATATCTAGGTGACCAATAAAAATCATTAATTATTAGGGACATGCAATTAAAATCTCAATATGATGCTAGTATGTGACCACTAGAAAATTACTATATGAAACAGTTTCTGCCCTTATGCACTATTTTTTTAATGGCAGAGTCTATGTTATCCTAGGCTGGCCTTGAACTTGATATGAAGCCATAAATGACTGAATTTCTGATCCTACTATCTTCATCTCCTAAGTGCTAGGATTATAGGCATGTATGCATCACCATGTTTGGTTTTATGCAGTTCTGGGAATTGAACCCAGGGCATCATGCTTACAGGGCAAGCATTCTACCCAGTGAGATACATTCCTAGCCCTGTCACTCACTGTTAATGAGCGTACATTATGGCACTGCCAGTTTGGATCTGTTCAGTAGAACTTTCTAAAGCTAACCAGGTACCTCCATCACGGCCCAATGTACCAATAAAAAATGAATACACATGTTCACCAAAAGACATATGTCAGGATACTTAAATCCTTATTTATTAGAGAAATGTTAATTAAAACCACAGTAAGATACCACATCATCCCTGTTAAGATGTCTGGTAGTTGTTATCCAAAAGTGTTGACTTTTCTAAGGGTTGATAAGGATGAAGACCAATCAGAACTCTCATATGCTCCTGATAGAAAGAAAAAAAATGGTGTAATCTGTTTGGGAAAAAAAAACATATATTTGTGATGAAGAGGATCAAACCCAGGTATAAACAAAGTAAACTATTCTCTAGGTCTCAGTTTGAACAATAATTTTAAGTTATCTTTAAAAGCTAAATAGGCACATACTTCATTAGCCAGCAATAGGTGTTTAGCCAAGAGAGAGGAAAACACGAGATGGTTTATATCCACCGTCAACTCTACAGGACTGAGAAACACCTGTGAATGAGTACCTTGAGTGGGTTCATTGAGGTGGGAAGATTCATTTATTTGCTCCGGTTGCTTCCTGAAAGGCACCTGCAAGGAGGTGGCACCTCCATCACAGTGTGGAGGCGCTGGACTGAAGTGGGCTAGGAGGGAGGGAGACCAGGACCACAGGCAACTGGCCCGAGTGCTTCTGTGGGTTCTGGAGCCCGCTTCCCCGCTGTGGGGCAGCCCCGGCGCCATGTGAGGTTTGCTCGGGAGGCTGCTTTTCTGGGGTCCACAGGTCCTTCTGTTTATCAGCCGATGGGCTCACTTCTTGTTTTGGCATTCTGCTGGCCGGCACTGGTTCGCAGGCCCGGGCAGGGGAGCCTCCATGTTACAGCGCTGGGAGTATGGCAGAGGATACTCCCCTTGGGGAGCACGGCTCCCTGTGTGTTAGTGTTCAGCTCATTTCTCCGGAGAGTGACATGCAGAGTTACCCGTGGGGTGGAAAGGTTTCTCTCTTTATTGTATCAAACAGTTGGTTATATAGAGGAAAAAAAAAGAGAGGCAGGGGCAGAAACGGGCAAAGGAGATTGGCAGTGGTCAGCGACCTGCAAATGCCAGCTTTGCATAGATCAGCCCCAAGTGGACATGACCTTAGGGCCATATCAAATGGCAGACAAGGGAAGTGTCACCTTAGACTCTATTGTTCAGGCACAATGGGGGTGAGAACATGGGGTTCCCTGCCAAGGGGCTCAGAGGCCTAGGATCAAAGGAAGGAGTGTCTGCGAAGCGCCTACTGCGTATATCAGGGCTTCAAACTGGCCTCTAGTTACTTTAACCCTATGCCCTCTGTGTCCCTTTTAGCAGTACCCAACACACTTCTCCTGTGGGTGACACCACTCCATAGTCTGGGGTCCTGGACTACATATAAAGGAGAGCGCTGGCTGGGCAGGAATATTCATTACTCTGAAGCCTCACTGTGGACTGAATGTGACTAGCTCTGCTTCAAGCTCCTGTTGCAATCCTTCCCTGCTACGAGGACTGTCACATGAAACTGTAAACTGAAATAAAAACTTTTCCCCTTAAAATGGTTTTTATCAAGTATTTTGTGTCAGCAATAAGAAAGTAACTAATGCAACATATGTTCATAAACTTGATTTCCAATAACTTAAAAACTATAAACAACCCCACTGTTCATCAACAATCAATAGATAAGCAAAGTATAGTACACTGTTGTAATGGATTACTGTTCAAAAAGAGAATGGAAGTAAACTACTGATATGTCTAACAATTTAAAGGAATCCACCAATAATTCTACTGAGTTAAAAAAAAAAGAAGGTACAAAAGAACATATATTGTAGGATTCTGTTTATACAAATTTATAGAAAATTCAAAATAATCTATATAGATCAGCTCTTGCTTGGAGATTGGGGGTATTTGTGATTTTTTTTCAAATTAATTAATTAATTTATTATTGTCCATAATTAGATACATTAAATAAGCAAATAATGAGTTGGTATCCCCGTTTCCCCAATTCCCCTCTTCCCTGTCCCCAATCAGCTGGGTATCCTCCTCGGTGGGGCAGTCTGGATCAGTCCATGGGGTAGGGGGTTATGGATAGCCTAGGAGTCAACCCAGTTCCACCCCCCTTTGTATGTTGTTACTAAAGGGAGCAATGTCTCTGGATATTCTCCCCCACCATGGCTCTTACAATCTTTCCGCCCCCTCTTCTGCTCACTTCCCTGGGTCATGGTGGGTATTAAGTTTGCTTATTGTGGAGGTCTTAGGGGCATCTCTGTACTTCTGCTTCACGTTGTGTTGAAATTGTTGGTGTCTGTCTGGATTATCCTGTGTTGACTGATTGGCTGTGGTTATTTGTGTTTTGCTTATCCCACCACTCTTTGTAGGGTTCTATATGAATCTTTCATGGAAGATCTGGTATGGCTCATATCTTGCTGGATGTCAGCTATTGGCCTGCTGCTCATTGGTAGGGTTGGAGGAGCCATAGCTCTCTTGCTGCATTCTGAAAAATATAAACAGAATCTCCATCAGAGAGTGAAATCAGTATAGGTTAACTTAAATATATATTTCTGAATTAGCTAGATTCTATTGTCAGTAGCCTCTTTGTAAATCACTCATATAGTGCATTTCTCTTTGGGGTCCCAAGATTTTAGTTCCCAGTGTATTTAGCCCTGAGTCTCCAGTTCCAGTTAAGGGCTCCCAGTCACTGAGTGGATTAGTTGGCAGAATTACAAGCTATTGATTGCCTACCCCAGGCTTTGGCTCCTCCATTGCACAAGTGCTCATTTCTTGGTTCACTGTTCTCTCCCAGTAGGGAGTTTGTTCAGCCTACTCCTGGTGGCAAACTTCGTTTCATGCCAGTGGTCTGTTTTCTTCAGCTGTTGTTGACCAGCTTCCCCTGGCAGTTTATGCAGTGCCTTCCAGCACTGCACTAACTACCATTTGGAGGATGGTTACTGTTCTGGACCTTGCAAGGTCCAGATGCAGATAGATGGCTTTCTGTGGTTTCTTCAGCAACAGGATCTTACCTCAGGCCTGGGGTGGGTATTCAAGACTTTTAACAGAATCCTGTTTTTGTTTTTGGGACCTCATGGTTCACTTTGGTCAATAGCTCAGGACAGGTGAGGAAAGGAGCCAGTGACTGGGATCAGAAGTTGCCAGACTGATCAATTTTTCACAGGCTTAGACTCTCTCCCCTTCTATTCACTGCCCCTCTTGATCTTGCATGGGGAATTATGACAAAATGGAGTGAGGAAGCTTTATTGGATATGGATTTGGTAATTTGTATTTTTGCATCTGTATCGGTCAAAATTTATCTGATTATACACTTGAAATGCATATACATATATGTGTGTTGTTGTATGTTCTTCATATCACAATAAAGCCTTTCATGGAAGTCTTTGTTCTCAGGATGCTCACTGTCTAACTGTAAGTAAGCAGATGAGGGTATCATTACAATGCAATCATAGGGCCAGTTAGCAAGATGTCAAAGCAGGTTAATCCCAGAATTCCTCCTGTCTGGCAGAACTGAGGATGGCTCCAGGTGGGGCAGGAGGTGAAGTGTAGTGAATCTAAAAGGACAGGTGTAAGGCAAGGGTGCTGATGCAGCTCTAAACTAGGTGTGAAGGACATGCGAGGTGATATTAGGAAAACGCAAGGCAGAGACCCAGTAAGAACCACTGATCCATTAGCAATAATAATTACATATATGGAGGAGGCCTTGTGTTCTTGTTAAGACTTAAAGTACATAAAATTTAAATTAAATTTTAGTCATGTAAACATCAGGGATCTTAATTGAATAACCAGCCCCACTTGCTGGTCTTGTAGTCTCATATTATCCACTGTATGTCCTAAAAAAGATTACACAGCAATGCCCAGATGTGGGCTCCATCTGTGACCCAGCTGTCATGCTCACCCCATCATTGTCCTTTTGCATTATATTTCTTTCAACTTAGTTTCTTTAAATTTTTATTTATACATATATATAGACATATATTTTCTGCCCAGAAAGTATTTTTCCCCTTCTCTTAACTGAGGCTAAATCATATAATACAATGTAATCAACTTGTTTAGAGTTTTGTGGTGAGGAGGGGGATGGATCTCTGGCAACTTTATCCCAAGTTGCACTTGCCACCTGATGGCTAGGGTGAGATGAGTTTCAGTAGGAGAGGAAGACATGAGAGGAAACGAGAGCAGAAAGACAATTATACGGTGCTCCAGCACGGCATGCTTATAAATATAATGACATTGCTATAAATCCCTTCTTGAATGTTTAATTAGATCTCCATTTTAAAGCAGTTCTCCTGGCTTTGTAATGGCAAAAAGACTACCCCTCCCTTCTTCCTTGGCCCCATGCTGTCCTCCCCTCCCTCCTCATCCCTTTCCTTTGAATTCTATATTATTCCTTCCAGAATATCAATAAGTCAAATGAGAGATTTTATTCTTTAAAGTTCAGAAAGAAAGCAAAATTGTTATTGTGTAGAAAATAGGCTCTGATTCTCGGTGACTGAAGGTAGCTTAGTATTACTGATTGCCTTCTTGTCATTTTATCTAGTTCGCCACAAAACATACTAACTATAGTCTGGATTTTAGATTTAAACTACTAAGGTATTTGAATTTTGATTCAAAGCAGGTTGAAAAAGGTTACCCTAGACAAGCAGTAAAATAAGAAGGGAAATCATATGAGAAGAAGTGGTTGCAGGCCCATGGACTCTAAGCAAGAACACAGACAGCGAAGCAAAGGTTAATTGATCTAGAAGATAAAACGGTTATGAATATGTATTCAGATAACCAAATTTCCACACATGTGAAGCTCAAATTGGCAGACAGACCTTAAAGAACAGATAGGCACCTTTACAATTATAGTTGGAGATTCTCAGCATAATTCTTGGCAATTAGTGGAACTGACAAAGAAACCATCAATAAGGAGACAGAATATTTGAAGACCACTATCACATTCAACAAACAGATTTTCAGTTTTAAAGCAATTACCCATCAGAAGGTACTGGACCTTTTGTTTTCAGGTACACATGGAACAGACACCCAAGCAGATCATATGCTGGCAATCAAATGTCTCAATAAAATTCAAAAGATTAAAATCATACAGATTCTCCAGTGATAAGGAAAATAATTTAAAACTCAGTCATAAAAAAGATATTTGGCTAAGGGTGATTGTGATGGACACTGAGAATACTCAAAATGCACCAAAGCAGAAATCCAGAAGTAGCTGAGAGCTCAATACTAAAATAGACTAAAACACACCCCCCAAGGCTCAGGGAAGTTTGTGGAAGAAAGAGAAGGAAGATCATGGATGGGAGGGAATATCCAAAGGCATTACCTACCCCCACATTGACACACATACACAAATATATAAATAAATGAAAAACATAATTTTAAGAAGTAAATTTTAAAAAACTGGGAGTGGTGCTGTATGCCTTTAATTCCAGCATTGGGGAGGCAGAGCTAGAAGGATTGCTTTGAGTTTGAGGCCAGTGTGAGACTACATAGTGAATTTCAGATTAGCCTGGGCTAGAGGGACACCCTACCTTGAAAAACCAGGAAAAAATACATATATTAAACAACATCAAAACTTACAAAGGCATGAGTTAGTTGTTTGAAAAGATTAATAAAATTGGTTTAAAAAGTCCTATTGAAAAATAAAGAAAATACAAAAATACCAAATCTAAGGTAATATAGTCACTACAGATTACAACAGCACTAAGAGGTAATAAAATGAGACTATGAAATGTCTTATGCCAATAAATTAAGCTCAGGTGAAATGAACAAATTCATTGAAAAGCTAATATTACCAAAGCTAATACAAGAATTAATAGAAAATATGAAAGGCTTCCATAACTATTGGTTAAAAAGAAAAGAAAGCAGGTGACTTATTGGTACATTTCAACAAAGATATAAGGTGGAAACAATATGAAATTTTCACAAGTTTGAGGGAAATATAAAAAGAGGAGACATGAACATTTCTCACCTCATTTGATGAGCACTGGACTGTATAATACTGACTCGATGACAGATGTGGACACTTTGGGAAAAGAAAACCCTTGAGAGAGTTTGAGAAAATGCAATCCTACAGCCAACAAAGAGGGTGAACTATCACTTGTTGATGATCATTGACTAAAAACCTATCCTTAGCATGCTTACTTGTGAAATATTGACTGCTTCTTGTGAAAAGATCAGCACCAAGCAAGGATGCCCATTCATATCATGTTTATTCAGCATTGTCTTGGAAGTCCTAGCCAGTGAGACAGAAAAATATACAAAGCATGAAAAATGGAGAAGAACTGCCTTCATGTGTAGATCACAGAATCATATATTTAGGAAATCTGAAGGCCTTGTCAAAATACTACTAGATTAATAAGGGTTTCAACAAGGGTTATGAGATACTGATTCACTATACAAAATTATTTTATGTACTACAAAGAATTGAGAGAGAAAGAACAAAAGGAGCTGAGTATGGTGGGTTTTGTCTGTAATCCCAGCTCTTTGGAGCTGAGGAGGTTGTACTAGAAGAAAAATGTTGGAAGATTTACCCTCCTTTGTTTCGAGGCTTCCTTGACAGTCAAAACACAAAGAATTTCAGAGGCTTTAATGATTTTCATCTCTGTAGGAAATGATAGGTTAAAGGAGGCTGAGCAGTGAAATTGGATCATAGACCAAATTATGCAATTATACAATGGTTTCATTTTGGCCTTGTTTCAGGGAGTTAGTCTGCTACGTGATTGTCTGTCTTCTCAGCAGGACTGGATCCACAGATTCACAAGGTGACTAGACCTTCGATAATAATAAGCCAGTGCCTCTCACAATTTGTTCTTCTATCCTGCTAGTCAAGAAGCATGACACTTTTTAAGTGTGTGTGTGTGTGTGTGTGTGTGTGTGTGTGTGTGTGTGTGTGTATGCAAACACAATCTCAAAAATATATACATGACAACAGACAGGTATAATAGTGTGATGAGTTCTGCTATGGAGATACAATAGTCAGGAAGGTTAGCATATGCGACCGTAATAAACAGTTCCTGGATCGCAATGACTAAATAAAGAGCTTTGTGTTCACACAAAATGCTCGATGGGTGAGCTATTTTATCAGAGCAACTGTTCTTCACACAGCTCCTTGACAAGCCAGAGTAAAATAACTTCTATCTACTATACTAAAACTTGACCTTCTGGAGCATGTGGCCTCAGTTAAAGTAGAAGGGTTAGCAATGCTACCCTTCCCACTCTGCTTTCATGTTTGGCCTGGATGGGACACAAATTATTTCCACTCACGTCACTGGGCAAAGTCATGCAACCAGGCCTCACTTCAAAGGAGTATTATGTTATTTGCTAGAAAGAAGAAGGGATTGGAGTAAAGTTGTGCTTAGGACTTATGCTCACCCAACCCATGCAGTATTCTGGATGGGAAGAACATAGGAGGAAGGAACTATGAGAGGCTTGGGGCACCTTCTGCAAGGAAGACATATCTCTAAGAATTAAGAAAGAGGGAATCATTTGTGCCAAGGTATGAATATATTGAGACAATGGTCAATTGTTTGGAGTTTGCAGAATAGAAGACAGGTGAATGCCAGCAGCTATGGCCAGCACAACCTCCATGAAGCATTCCTGGGTAGAAAACAATGGCGACTGACTTTGCAGCAAGGTCTTTTTTTAGAATTTAACATATTTTGACACCAGTAATTAAAAGAATTCTTAAAGCCCATGAAGACAAGAGAAACAGCATCACAGTTTGTAGAAACTTAGACTTTATAGAGACATTTGGACAAAAGGGATCATCCATGGTTTAATTAATTCTCAGACCTCAGGGTGCACACTTCACTAAGGAAGAAATTATTCTTGCTGTCTTCTAAAGAGAAATACATTTTGTATTGCTTTATTCTCTCTGGTGCAGAATGAGTAGGATTACTAGACTTTGTTTCCAATGTCATTTTCCCTTTGAAGATTTTCTAGCCATGGCAGAAGGCATCTCTGGCTCAGATGGCCCCAGGAGATGCCTGCCAGGACTGATTGGTGTAGCATGTATAAGTGCAGGGCGAAATGTGCTCTGTGTCACATTAGCACACTGAAAGTATTCATTACAAGTTAAATACAATATAAAAGTAGGAACTTCCCTGTCATGCCATTGATCTAAATCTTGAAGATCAATGTGGCATTTAAAAGGAGCATTTGCCCAAGCTACAAATGTTATTTTGGCCAGGCATAGGGGTACACATCTAAATCCCAGTACTGGAGAGGCAGAGATAGGAGGATTCCAGATCAGCCTGGGCTAGAATGAGACACTGCCTTATAAAGCAAAACAAACAAACAAACAAAAAACACAAACAAATGCTTTTTGGATAGCAATAAATATGTATGTAGCTCAGAAGCAAAGCATTTGAGCTAAGGTGCATATTGCTTTAGTAAAATTGTAATTATTACACAAATACTTATTTATTTTTCTCTGAGAATGTGATCAGTAAGCATCAGAGAAAAATTCTGGAATGTTTAGAGTCAGTGACGGTTGACTGCTCAGCACTAAATGGGATAACTCTCTCATGCCCTCCGAGGCTCAGGACATGGAAGAAGAGAGGGTGGAAAGAATGTAAGAGCTAGAGCATGAGGAAGAATGCTTGGAAATGCTGTCTTCTGGACAGGAAATGGCATTTGTTACCTGCACAATCCTGGCCCATCATTATGTTACCACGAATGACAGAGAGGGAAGGAAATAAAAACCATCAAAGTAGAAGAGGAATGAGTTGGAAATAAGAAGGGGTTCAGTGGAAGTGGGTGAGGGAAGGGGAACAAAGGAGGGGATTATGATGAAAATTGTCAATAAAATGTTAAAAAATATATAGAATGATAGGCAATCAAAGAAAACCGTATGTCCACCTTATCAGAATATCACTCTATCAATTTGAACGATTCATCCAAAGTCAAACAGATGTTGAAAGCAACACTAGATTTTATGAGCTGTTGATCTCTCTTACATTGCAGCAAAACTCAATTTTCACTAATACCACTTCAGACCCACCTCAGTCGCATTATTATCTGCTCATAGTTTTGCTTAATATTGATATCTAAATATCATTACTCACTCCTCAGTTTAATTCCTTAAAACCTGTATATATCATTAGATATCTGTCAATGGGGATCTGCTAATGGTAACTTTTATTAAAATATCCCTGAAAATAACTTATATCATTTATTAAAAGATGCCTTAGCTGAAGATGAAATTTCACTCTGAAATTTTTAGGTGCATTTGAAGGAGTGATCTTATTTCTTCTTAGCATTATAAGAATTATTTCATTGGTCCTTATTGCCATGGATGGGAAGTCTGTCATCATTCTATTTGTGGATCCTTTACATAAAAATATCTTTTCTTCTTGGTTATTCCTCACATTTTATCTTTAGTTTGGGTCTCTATTATCTCTAACTGCTGTTATGAATCTAGTTAATTTGTTTTTCTTTTTCCTTCTTGGGACTTACTATGCTTTTTAAAGCCAGTCTTCTATATATTCTGTTAGATTGTAATATACTGTATTTTAAAGAAAGCACATTTCTTTTAGCCTACCTATTCTTGCTTTCTGATACTCATTTAAGACATATGTTGATATTTGTCATTCTGTTTTTCATGTCTGTCTAAAGCCTTTATATATTCTGCTTCTTTACCATCTTTTCATTTCCAGTTTATCAATTCTCTCTTCAGTTGTGTTTAATATTCTATTTAATATATCTACTGAATTTAATTTCAATAGTTATTATATCAATGGCTTTCTTGATGCTGGGACAAAACACTCAACCCTAAGCAGTTTAAGGAAGGAAGGGGTTTATTTTTGGCTTAGAGTTTTGAGGGGAAATCTCTCTTGGAAGGGGCAGACAGATGGCATCACATAATCACATCATGCCAGCAAGCAGGAATTTGAGAAAGAAAAAATAGAAAGTGGGGCCAGATTCTAAGATCTTAAAGTCCACCCCTCCCCAATGACACACTTCCTCCAGCAAAATTCCACTTCCTAAAAGTTCCACAATCTTCCTGACTCAGATACATGAGTCTGCAGGGGACATTTCACCATTACCTTTTCACTTATAGAAACTCCATTAATTTTATTTCCAACTTGCCTGGTCATTTCTCTTATATCATGTCCTTCCATTTTCATTCTTTTACCTTAATTTTAAACATACACATTTGATTGCTATTGGTAAGATAATATCTTGTTTTATGAATTTGGCTTGTTGGGACACACTATTTTCTTACACTTGAAATATGCCTGTTGGCTTGCTTCTTTGTATAGTTTTCAATTTGTCATTATGAGTTCTCTTTCAGAGGGGAGTATTAACTCTATGGGAATTATACATAACCTGATTTGAGGAAATTATTGCCAAAGTGTGTGAAACATTTGTTTGTGCCAAGTCTGAAAGTGTTCCCATTACATGACCAGTTTTTATGTTGAACTTTCAATATTGGTATTCTAACACCATAGAGATTAAAATCTTTGGAAAATGCAAAAAAAAAAAAAACCCAACATTGCATTTAAGCCTTGGTCTATAAAAGGATTAGTACTAGAAAGGGAGGGTAGCTGGTTCTTGGAAAGGATATGCAGATCCACCATATGCCTAGGCTTTTTCGTGGAGAGCTGAGCCCATTAGTCACTGGCATGCTAATTCTGAAGAATCTGGAAGGAAGACAATCCCATCCTTGCCAAAATGGATCTTCATTCCAACACAGACAACAAGTAGCAGCTTGGATTCCAAAGGATACAGGCCTGGAAAATCCACATTCTCTGCCTAACACTATCACCACCCCCTACCCCACAAAATGTTCAAGCTGCCTTTCCCATCATTGAAAACTGAGTGCACAAGAGATTCTTAAATATGTTAGCATCTTAAAATTCAAAGTTATAACTTCCTGCTACAACACATGTTGGCCTCCTGTGGGTACGCATGGCTTCCAAGCAGTATGCTTTCCTGGGTGTCCTTTCAAATGCAGATATCTTGTGGCTCTCATAGTCAGGGGCTGATTTAAAAGTTTAGGCTGTTATGATGATTGATGATAACAGTGATCAACATTCATTAATACCTCAAATGGATCAGATTTCTATATCAAGTAATACGTCCTTTCTATTAATCATCATATTGAATCTTTTCAAGCTCCCAGAATACTATTTTACAAATCCAAGCAAGTATGACTCAGATAATTCATTGATTTACATATAGGCCATGGAATTAGTGAATTGGGATTTGCATTCAGACCACCTGAATTGCACTTTTTTTTTGTTTTGTTTTAAGATAAGTTCTCATTATGGTGTCCATACTGACCTCAAACTCCAGCCTTATCCTGGCAAACACTGGGATTTCAGGTGTGTACCACTATGCCCAATTTCCACATTGTGCTCTTAAACTATACACGCTGTTGCCACTGGTATGGATAGCTTTTATTCTAGGAAATAATGAAGGTAAATGTTTTTAAAGTGACAGCTTTAGCCATTCAGTATATTAACTATACAAGTATTCAAATGTAATGGAATAAACTTTTCCTGGGGTGACACAGATGCATGTCTTCTCCCCATTAGGGAACAAACAATAGACCAAAGGATGATTACACCAAAACCCCTTTGTTGAACCAATGAGTCTATTGTGGTTACTTACACAGCAGGGTGAGTGAGGGGTTGCTTACAGGAGTAATAGATGACTTAAACCCACTACACCAGAAGATTCAACCTATCCTGGATGACAACCTCCCATAGCTGCTTCAACTCCAAGGCAGCTGAGTCACCAGAGAGCACACCCCAGCGCAGGTGAGAGTCACGGAGCACACTGCACTGCTTACACTCATCTCAAGCAATTGGTTCTCCTTTATATAGCCTCAGTGAGGGGTCTTCCTTAGACTTGTTGACTTCCTGAGTCTCAGGAATTTCATTCATGCACCACTCTCCCAGGAAGTGATGTTTTAATTTCTAGCTAACATGACCTCCAGAATCCCCCCAGCCTCCTTTCTCTCTTCAATTTGGAGGAAATCTGCTATAAAACATAAAATTATGGTTATGTATTATAGTGTCCTATAGCAATTTTGCTATCAACACTTGTTTGTTTCTTCACAAACCATTAAAAATTTCTAAACATCACTAATTTGGCATACATATTTGATCATTTGACATACATAATTGATAATTTGACATAACATATATGCATACACACACACACACACACACACATATATATATATATATATATATATATATATATATATATGCACATAGACACACACGCTCTGATGGTTAGGTTTTATTGTCAACTTGATCTTTTTAATTATCTTGGGTGAATCTCTGATGTTGTTCACAGGAAGGTAGCCCTCTCAGTAGGGGGCAGGATGTAAGGAAGCTCAGGGAAGTTGTAAATTAACATCCCTTCCTGTGTGGGCAGTGCTGGAAGGAAATTTCAGAGACTCAGGAAGTCAAGTCTGGGAAAGGGTTTCATGACCACATCCTAAGGCTATATAAAGGGGAAGAAAATCTCCTCTTATCTCCACTCCCCTGCCGTTTTTTTTTTTTTTTTTTTTTTTTTTGTGTGTGTGTGTGGTGTTGGTCATGGGTTTCTCTTTCTGCTTGGGCCTGTGAAAGGGGGCCAGCCTCTTTCACCATTATGGAACTTCACCTAAAACTGTAACTTCAATATATCCTTTCCACCCATAAACTGTGCCTAGTTTGGAGATTCATTCCAGTGGTGTATGGCTCACTATGACAGTTTTGGTACCAGGAGTAGGTGATGTTGCTGAGATGAATCTGACCATGTGGATTTTGATCTTCTGGAGTTTGTGTGCTGGAGAAATGGACATGCTCTTGGTACTTGCAACTGAAGATACTTTCCAGAGTGGTAAGCCAAGCTTTATGGACTATTCTGGTGAGAATTTGAAAATAATAAATGCTGAAAGAATTGAATTTGGAGGCTTGGCTTGTGAACTTTCGAAGGGAAAGGAGAGACTTAAGAGAAAGTTATTAGAACTGTGTTATTGGAATAAGAGTTGGCTGCATTCTACTGCCCATACCCTGAGAGTTTAATCAAGGTTGAATTTAAGTAATGGACTGATATGCTTGGCTAATGATATAGAACTGAGAATTTAAGATTTAACATTGGAAAAAAATTCAAAGCAAGTTTAACTTACAAGCACAGAGACTGATATTTAAATTACGGAAGCTACTATTGTCAACACATTAGCAATCCCTGTCATAGAAGATACCTGTCATAGTCAGCCACACACCACTGGGATGAATCTCCAAACCACAGAGTTTATGGGAGGAAATGATTTATTCAAGCTACAGATCCAGGGTAAGTCCCATAAAAGTGAAAGAGGCTGGTCCTCTTTCACAGGTCCAAGCAGAGGGAAAAACCCATCACCTACCCTACACACACAACAGCAAACAGGCAGGAGAGCCAAGGAGAGAATTTCTTCCCCTTTATATAGCCTTAGGGTGGTGTCTTATAACTCTTCCCCAGATTTAATGGCTTCCTGAGTATCTGGAATTTCCTTCCTGCATGGCCCGCACAGGAAAGGATGTTTACTTCTAGCTTCTTTGAGCTTCTTTACATCTTGCCCCTTGCTGAGAGGCTGACTTCCTGTAAACATCCACAGAGATTCACCCAAGATAATTAAAAAGATCAAGTTGACAACAAAACCTAACCATCACAATAGCCTAAGTGCTCTACATTGGAGCAATGGAAAGGATGCCTGAGATGTTTACACCAGGAAGGACTGAATGATAGACTGCAAACTTTTGAAAGTAATAAGCTGAAAGGAAGGAACATGCTCTTCAAGGTCATGATTTATTTCATCTCTGAATTGACAACATGGCTATGTCCTGCATAACTGTTATTGCTTTGGGAAGTATGAAAATGCATGCATGGAGTGGGTCATGAAGTGCACATGGTTCCAGAAGCTTCTGCTGAGATGTGGTATATGGTACAGGGAGTGAAGTCCCTGATAGGCTAACGAAGCCATTGGAAGAAGGACTGTGGTTTACAGTGGAGACTCAAATGTTTTGGACATACAAGGACTGTGCAAGGGCTACTGTGGAGAGTGCGGTGATGTTTTCCCCAGTTCCTCAGCCAAGCTGGAGGGATGGAATTGGAAAAATCCAGATACTATCAATCACTGGTTGTGATATCGGACTTGAACTGCAGATGTTTGATGTTTGTGTAATGGTTGTTGAGTTTGGATTAGTCCAGTCGCTCTTTGTGATGCCTCATAGCAGTTGGAAATGTTTACTCTATGCCATTATATGTTTAAAAAGTGTAAGTTAAAAAGTAACTTGTTTTGATTTTACAGCACTTACAGTAAAGGGAACTTACCTTGTGTTGGGGAGATCATGCATTTCCAGATAGTTATATCATGTTAGGCAGAATTATGATCTTGTTACCATCTTCATTTGAAAATTAAGTATGATGCAAGGAGATATGGTATGATGTCAAGTTGACAAGGGGTGGACTTGTGATGGTTAGGTTTTGTTGTCAACTTTATTAATTATCTTGGGTGTGTCTCTGATGTTTTTCCACAGGAAGTCAGCCCTCTCAGCATGGGGCAGGATGTAAGGAAGCTCAAGAAAGTTGTAAATTAACATCCCTTCCTGTGTGGGCAGTGCAGGAAGGAAATTTCAGAGACTCAGGAAGCCAACAAGTCTGGGAAAGGATTGTAAGACCTCACCCTAAGGCTTTATAAAGAGGGAGAAAAATCTCCTTTTGTTTCTACTCCCTTGCCTATTTGCTTGTGTGTGTATCATGTTGGTGATGGGTTTCTCACTCTGCTTGGACCTGTGAAAGGGGGCCAACCTTTTTTGCTGTTATGGAGCTTCCCCTGGATCTGTAGCTTCAATAAACCCTTTCCTCCAAATAACTGTGTCTTGTTTGGAGATTCATCCCAGCTGTGTTTGACTGACTACCACACACACACACACACACACACACACACACACACACACACAATTTTCTCCTAGAGAATAGCTCAGAAGTTCTTTGTTTTCCATTGTATCTTGAGTGCTTCACATTAAAAAGATGGCTTTCATATTTGTCAGTTTTGTAAAACTTTTAAATAATTTAAAGGAGATTGGTGTCATGTTGGCAGTCATTGTTTTTCCAAGCATTTACTAGGAAGAATGACTGAATAATAAAAATTTAACTGTTTAAAGCTGAGTCTCCCCTCACCATTCTTTCCTGCTTCCTTTCTCCATTCAACCTTGTGTGCTGACCTGAGAAATGGAATGGAAAAGGGTGTTCCAGGAACAGCAGCCACAGCAACACATGAGACAATAATTTGCTTTCCAGAGAAAGAAGAAAGCTAAACAGAGAAAATCCCTTTTTTCATTTTTGGTAGTTCTGTGGATGCACCCTAGAGTTCAGTGCATGCCACATGCTCTACCACTGAGCAATATCCCTAGCTGTCTTTTCATTTAGTATTTTGAGATAGGGCCTCACTATGTTGGCTGGCCTTGAACTCATACTGTAGAACATGCAAGCTTTAAACTAGCAATCTTCTTGCATTGGCTTCCCAAGCAACCATTATCAGAGCTGTGAATTTGCACCTTGTCTTTTATTTGCATATTACTTGTGCTTTTGTTTTTGATAGTTGCAATCAGCATAGAACGAATTTGGTTTAGGGTTTTTCTTTACTTAGTATTATAGCAAGTATTTCCTAACTACTACTTATGTGGATGCACACAGACACACATAGATCTTTCTTTCTGTCTCTTTATTTCTCTCCATGTTTAGTGCAGAGATGGTATTTACCTGAGTATTTTGTATGTGCTAAACATGCCCAACTCTATGAGATGATTAAACATTAGACGTCAATGGAGTTGGGTTTTCTGGCAGCCAGTAATGACAATTGTCCTTTCATTATCTTTACGGTACCTGCTCATGTCTTAGGATACCTCCTGCCAAGGTTTCTTCTGGTTGTTATTTATCCACATTCCAGTTAATTATAACAAGCAGTAGTGATGTATATAATATTGCGCTATATACCAGCAAAGATAGCCACCAACTCTTCATTGCTGGCTAACATTTTGTAAACCAGTTCTTGAACACATCTGAGTTGCTATACAGGAAGCATTTTTTGATTCCTATGTGCCTTATTTCTTAGCAGTATCGCATCATCATACTGCCAGCTATTAGAGGTTAGCATTCCTTATCAGAACCCAATTATATGTCAGAGAGATGATATACTAGATAATAAATCAAACACTATTGGAAATAATGCATTAGGGAAACGGCAGTTGTTGATTAAGTGCCCATCTGCTTGGATTGATTTAGCATCAATTAAACCATAAAGGGAATATATATTAACAATGTGCTGAAATACAGAAAATACTGTGTGTGTGTGTGTGTGTGTGTGTGTGTGTGTGTGTGTGTGTGTGCCCTCGTGCACATGTGCACAGGAGCAGGACAAGAGAGAGAGGTTGATTGTGGAATAATACTTAAGAAATTTTACGCCTTTTGATTTGTATCTTCCAATTTCTTCCTCCACCAAATCCCTTGTAACCACCATTCCAATATTTAATTTAATGGACTTGATGATTTTAGATGCCACAATAGAGAAATCAGGCAGCATTTATCTTCCTATTACTGGGTTATGTAACTTAGCACAAGAGCCCCAAGATCCATCCATGTTACTGCGTATTGCAGAATTTCCTGTGAGTAGTATCCCATTGTTTGCAAAGACCACATTATCTTTACTCCTCCATCTGTCAGTGGCCATTTGGATACTTTTTTTGTCTTGGCTGTTGTGAAATTCTTCCTCACCATGGTGAACATGGGGTGCTAACATCTCTTTGAGACCCTGATTTACATTCACACACACAAATCATATTTCCATCCCTGAAAGTAAGATTGCAAAGTCGCAGGGTAGTTTTCCTTTTTTTTTTCCCGGAAATCTCGT
>PVHP010035290.1:0-18579 GCA_004024765.1 Zapus hudsonius | reverse complement strand
TGGTGGGTGAGTAATAAGGCTGCTTTAATGTTGCGAGCTTAGAGGTCCTTGTGCCGAAAATCCCTGGTTTCTGTCTCAATGGCCTATCCTGTGTTGATTGAATGACTGTGGTTATAGGTCCCTTGTTCATCATTCATTGTCTGCTGAGTTCCCTATGGATCCTCCCTGATATGACTGTGGTGGCTCCTCTCTTGTCAGGCTCTCTCTCTTGTCGGCCTACAGTTGGTTGGTAAGGTTAGATGGGCCACAGCTCTCTCGTTGTATCCTGAAAAACACAAACACATTTGGCTTATCCTGAGTTGGTTGAATGGCTGTGGCTATGGGTCCCCTGCCCATCCTGTCCTTCTCTGCAGGGTTCCATATGGATCCTCCACAATATGACTGTGGTGGCTCATCTCTTGCCATGGTCTCATCTTTTGGCCTGCTGTCGGGTGGTAGGGCTATATGGGCCACAGCTCACTTGCTATATCCTAAAAAATACAAATACAATCTCCATTAGAGAGTTAGAATAGTATAGGTTAACAAATATAGACCATTCTGGATTACCTAGTTTCTATTTTTAGTAGCCTCCCTGTCAGATACACATTAAAGTTTTGAAAGGAATATTTTTGAGCAATCTTAGATTTGAAGGCTGTTTTTTGCCCTTCTATTATACTTTAATCCCAAGTATCCTTGTAAAGAAATGAGCAAAGGTGCTCATTGGTAATCCTAACACTAAGGAGGTAGACACAGGAAGACCTGTGAGGCTCACTGATCAGACACCTAGCCTAACTGGCCATCTCCAGGGGAATGAGAGATCCTGCCTCAAAGAACAAAAATTGACAGCATTTCTGAGGAACATTTGACATACTCTGGCCTGTGTACCCACACATGCACACATGCATTACAAATAAATAAATGGCTTAAAAATTGGAAGCCTGCTTATTTTCATTTCTTCATCTGTCACAAGTGACTTCCTGGCTGGATTCACTCTTATTAAAGTCAACAGATATGGACTTCAATCACATCTACAAAACACCATTACAGAAACATTTCATTGGTGTTTAATAGAATGCCTGGGGATTATAGCATAGCCAAGCTGACATTCTAAATCATTTCACCCCTTGTTGGGTAGGTACCTAGATACATGTCATTAAATAATATTTAATCTCCAAATAGATCATACATCTGCCTAACACGATGCAACTATTCTTTGCACAACCAAAACTGCACTCCCTTTGCACTCTGAAGTTCTGATGATGTTCAGTCTTTTTTGATATCCTATAACTTAAATACTGTGATATAAAGTTTACTAATTCTTTTCTTATAAGATGAAGGGGGATAAAAAGAGAAGAAATAAAAACAATGGTTAGCATTTTTCCAAATATATTTATAAAAATAAGAAGAAAATATAGGTATTTCAGTTTTTGTATCTGTCACTGAACAAAAGGGAGTAACTGGTATCTATACCTACCTGCCTTCTTCAACTACCATTCCGTATTACCTTTGCCCTCTGCAAGCACCACAGCTAATCATGGTTCTTAGCCTTCATTCTCAAACTCTCTGGGCCATTACTGGTTCCTACCTGAATTGGGTTGTAGAGACTTCCATAGACTTTAGTGACATGTAGTACCTACAAATTCCCCAGGGGACTCTTATTTCAGGTATGCTCGCCCTTAATTGCCATTGTATAGATAGAAATGTTATTTATCCTTTGTAATCAAGATTAGTAACTATAGCTTCACAATAGCCCCCTTCCTGTCTGTTTATTGAAAGGTACAAGGAGCCCAAAAGTGGCCAAGTGGTAGCCTCCTTTTCCGGTTTAATAGATTCTTTGCTATATCCTCTTGATGTAAGCATTCTTTATCTTAAAATGAAGGATTCTAGCCATTCAGAACATAAGATAATGATGACAAAAGGGGAAATTTTGCTAGTACTGACTACTGTTATCCTATTTTGTTGCTTACAATGGTTGGCTGTGTTAGAGACAACACAGCATCCTGTATCAAATCCCGATTCAAAGCCATACAACCTCAATTCATGAAGATAATCCGGCTCAGATGGGATGGAATGGAGTCATCAAAAGCCCACATCACCTCATCGTTCTACTAAGACTGTCATGGCTTAAAAGTAGTGGGGACCATGGAAAGGTAAGAGCACAGGCCTTTTTCGCTCTACTTCTTTTTCTGTGACTTGAGTTCCTTGGTCATATGCCATGTTGTATGAAATGCTGCATACTGTGTCTACCACTGGCAATTTTGACAATTGTGAATACTATCAGTCAGTTCAAAATTGTAGAGTAATAACCTCCATTTGCATCCATTTTCCTGTAAGTGGCATAATTTTGTTTTTTTTTTATGGCTAAATAAAATACCATTGTGTATAGTATATGCTACATTTTCTTTTCACATTCCTCTGTTGACAGACAACTAATTAAAATACCATAACATAGCTTACAAAATTGGAGAGCTGGAAAGATGGCTCAGCCATTAAGACACTTGCCTGCAAAGCCTAATGACCTGGGTTTGATTCCCGAGTAACGATGTGAAGCCAGAAGCACAAAGTGGTGCATGCATCTGGAGATGGTTTGCAGTGGCTGAAGGCCATGATGTGCCCATTTTCTCTCTCTCTCTCCTCTCTCTCTCTCTCTCTCTCTCTCTCTCTCTGTGTGTGTGTGTGTATGTGTGTCTGCTTACAAATAAGCAAATAAATAAAAATATGTTTTTAAAAAATTGGGGCTGGAGAGATTTTTAGTGGTTAAGAGAACTTGATACCTAAGCCGTGGATCTCTTGGGGCAGAGACCATCAGGTTCAATGCCTGTGAAAAGCTGTGTGTGGCCATGAACATCGGTAACCTAGTCTTGGGTGGGACAGCACAAACTGGAGAATCACTGGGGCTCACTGATGGACAACAGCTGCAGGTTGAAGGAGAGACCCCCATCTCAAGAAAATACCCAGACTTGTGATAGGAGGACACCCTATGTCCTTTGGCTTCTGCATACATGTGTATGGGGCACACTTCTACACACATTTGCATGCACCACACACACACACACACACACACACACACACACACACACACACACACACACTAATTGTAGAAGGAGATGACCTTTCCTTAAAGTGACACAGTTGAATCCTATCATAATTCAGGAGAAAAATGAAATAGAAAATAGAAAAAAAGAAAACATACTTTTCCCTTTCTCATTCATGTGTTTTTTTCTAGTTTATATTTTTCTATAGAAGCAATTATTCTGGAAGCATTATATATATAATTATATATAGAAGCAATTATAAAAACATTCATTTAGGAATTGTGGCTAGGTATATACCTGCAATTGATTTTAGCTGAGGTTATCTGAAACAGTACTTTTAAAGTGGGAATGCATGTTCTTTTAATGCGCCTATACATATCGTATAAAGTGAATTAAAATGAATGCATTTTATTCTGAGAAACAGGTTAAATTTATACAGAGAAAAGCTATCCAATTAGCAGGTTTTTTTCACTGTAAAATTGTGCCTATTTCATTTATTTGGAATTGCAACTATATTGGCTCAGAGACATACAATAAAAATTGAAAGTTGACTTTAAAGAATTTCAACATTTTCATATGATTTGAGTGTGTGGCTGCCTGTATGCATGTGTGTGGGTGTGCATGTGTAGGTACATGTATACATGCATGTGTTTGGAGGCTAGAGGTAAAAATCAGGTCTTCCTCAATCACTCTCCACCTTAGTTTTTTATATATCTTTATTATGAATAAGTATATATATTGTATGAGCAAATCTTGTGAATGAGTCCTCGTTTTCCACCTCTCCGTCCCCTACCCACTGGGGTCCTTCCTAGGTGCGCATACTGGATCTGTCCATAGGTGAGGGAGATATGAACTGCACCTTAGTTTTTGAGAGATGAGCTTATCAGTTTGTCTAGACTAGCTAGCCATCAAGCCACACAGCTGCTCCCGTCTCCACAACCCAGCACTAGGATCACAGGTGTGCTCTCCCATAACCAGCTTTTAGGCAGATGCTGAGAATCTGAACTTGGCTTCTCATACTTGTGTGGCAATCTGCACTTTAACCAACTGTGCTGTTTTCCCAACCTCTTATTTATTTTCAAAATTATAATTTTTTCAAGGCTCTAAAGGTTTGTATCTATCCAATTTTCTCTACTCATGAGACTAGAGTAAATACTATACTTAAAATGTTCAATGTCCCCATGAACTAAGTCTCTGCTTCCAAGCGATTGCTTTCTAGTCTGCACCAGTACATATCTGAGACAAACAAGAGTTTTTCCTGTTTAAGTAACAAAATGACATCATCAGCTTTTGTTGTGTTTTGTGTTTGCTTGTTTTGATTTGAGACAAGGGTTCACTATGTAGCACAAGCTAGCTCAACACTCTCAATCTTCCTGCCTCAGCCTCTTGATTTGCTGGGATTACAGATATGTATCACCATGTCTGGCTTTTATCATTTTCTTAGATGATAGAAAATTTTTTAAAAAGAAGAAGAGGAACATTCATAAGAGCTCAGATAATTAGTCCAAGCATTACTATGGAAGGCTCTAAATGAAAGATATACAATCCAAGGATGGTTTCAGGAATATAAAATTTTTAAGTGAAATTTAAAGCATTAATCTTTGTGATGATTTTCTAAAAAAAGGTATGGAGCCTTTGTTATATATAAATTGTTTTCATCTACTTGAAATAAACATGATAAAATGAGCTAAATAATATTTCTCTGAAATGAACAACATATTTCAAAGATTTTGAACTTGACAAGTTTAAAATGGAAAATTTATAAAAATAAAAGTGATAAAATAAGATCTATGACAATCCCAAACCATGTAAAACATTTGAGATATTTCCTTTAGTCTTTTCTTTAAACCATAGATGTGTGTTACAGGTGTTTTCTACTCACATACATTTCATATATAACTGTCTTTTTGCATAACCTAAACTATGTTCTGTACACTATCATTCTTGCATTTATTTATACATTTTTAAGCAGTGCCTCCTGCTGTGAAATAATGTCAACATAAATACAATGCCAATTACATATTGCTTTTTATGGATGCTTCTTAATATTTTAGTATATTATTTTATTACTAGAATTTATATCTCTCTCCATTTCTTCCTTAAGTATGTTCACTGTACCAAATTCTGCCATGATCATTTCATTGCTTTTAAAAATACCTTTAATCCTCCCCTGACCATGTGCATCTCAAACATGGCAGTGAGAGAACCAGAAACAACCCAATTCCACCAAGAAGACATTGGATCATGGCTGACATCCTGGCAGGAGACAAACAATGCCTAGCCTTCACACAGGACCCAAATAAAACCTGAGAAAGTGATGAGACAAACAGGAGACCAATCACCACAGCAAGTCTGATAACAGTTTTGGTACCAGGATGTGGGGTCATCTGTTGCTGCTAGAACCCTGATTTGTGGCTTTGGTCTTCTGGAAGTGATCTATAGAAGGAATGTGGAAGGATTTGAAATATCAGCCCAAGAGATGCCTTGCAGTGCTGTGAGTAAAAGACCTGAATGCAGTAAGAACTATGGACTGTGAGGTTTGGCTTACGAGGGGGAGAAAGAACTTTGTCAGGACTGTGCCAGAAGCAGTGAGAGGCTTGCTGTGTTCTGTCTGCCTGTGTCCTGGGAACCTGTGCAGGGTTGCTTGATGTAAAGATGGACTGGTGTGAGCAGATGGAGATGGCACAGAAAGAAAGATCTTTGGGTTAAAACTGCTGCCTGTTCACCTGCAATTGTTTTAGAGATGACAACCATCCCAATCCTAAAGATATAGCAGTCTAGATTTTCTTTCTGCCACCAAGGGAAGAACCCCCAACATTGCTACCAGAATTTTAAATGTATGTGTAAACAACAGCAGCAGCAACAACAACAAACTACCCTTGCTAAACTGAAGCAAAGGCAAGCTGGACATTTTACATAGACATGGGGAATTCTTGGGTTTTGTCTTCCTTCTTTCTACTTATTTGCTTCACTGTTTTTCAGTGTCTGTTGCCCAGAATTTAGTCAATGTCCTGACACATGACTCTACAAACTACTGAAGAAAAGCAGAATAAAATCATACTAATCAGGGGCGGAAGGGATGGCTCATTGGTGAAAGGCACTTGTTTGCAAAGTCTGATGACCCAGGTTCGATTCATTAGCACCCAAGTGATATATGTGTCTAACATTCCTAAGCCTTGGGGTACCCATTCTCTCTCTCTCTCTCTCTCTCTCTCTCTCTCTCTCTCTCTCTCTCTCTCTCTCTCTCTCTCTCTCTCTGTTTTCATTCAGTTCTAGGAATGTTGTAATTTCTGTATTGATTTCAACATACCTTTTAATTTTCAAAAAGGTGTCCTTTTTAAACTTTAGGAGCTTTGCATTTTCTGTAGGGTTAGTTTTGGTTGTTGATTTCTAATGTTTTTTTTTTTTTTCTATCTAGATGATCAATCTGTTGTGGATAGTGATGTAGCGAAGTCAGCCATTATTCTTGGGTTGGGAAGTATCTTTTACTTTATATTTGATGGATTTTATTTTGAAAAATTAGGTGCACCTGTATTTGGTGTCTATATATTTAGACTTGTAATATCTTGTTAGTGAGTTATCCCCATGCTCAGTATGAAGTGACCTTCTTTATCTCTTCTGATTAGTTAGGATTTGAAGTTTGTTTGTCAGATATTACAAATAGTAATACCTGCCTTTTTCCTAATACTCTTTGTTGGAACATTTTCCCCATTCTTTTTCCTTGGGTACTATCTGTCTTTGATATTGAGGTAAGTTTCTTGAAGTCAGCAAAAGGATGGATCCTGTTTATTTTAAACTTTTTATTAACAACCATATACCATAATCATAATCCTCTCCACCACCTTCCATTGCCTTTTCCCTTCCCCCTCCACTGAATCTTGTTCTATTTACAACTAGTCTTCTTATGTTTTGATATAATCATTTCCCCTACTATTATGTAGTCTTATATAAGTAGTTTCAGCCACTGTGACATCAAGAATGCCTTGACCATTTTATTTCTGAACGACAATATTGCAAAGCCCTCATCCTCTTCCTTTGCCTCTTACATCTATGGAAAACAAAGGCAGAAGTTCTAAGAGGGAAGTTTATAGATCTAACTGCCTAAATTAGAAAAATAGACAAATCTAAAATGAATAACTTAATGATGCATCTGATGAACTTGGAAAAATAAGAATAAACAAAACCCCAAAGTATAAGACAAAAATAAATAAACAAGATCAAGGTGGAAATCAATGAATGATTAACGAAGAAAACAAACAATGAAACAAAGAGTTGATGCTTTGAAAAGATAATGCTGACAAACCCTTAGCCAAATTAACCAAAAGAATGGAAGACAGAGACCCTAATCAATATGATTAGAGATGAAAAAGGAGTCATTTCAAATTATGCCAATGAAATCAATATAATCATAAAGACATACTTCAAAAATCAAATTAGAAAGCCAAAGAAATGGATGGATTTCTAGATAATATAATCTATCAAAATTAAATAAAAATAAGATAATTTAAACAGATCTAAAGCAAACAGTGAGATTGAAATGGTAATTTAAAAAAAAAACTCTCAAAAAAATCCAAGTTCAGACATGTTCACAACACAATTCTCTCAGATATTTAAAGAAGAATGGAAACAGAAACAATGATTCTCAAATTACCCCAAAAAAGGGTAAAGGAGCTTTCCCTAAGTCCTTCTATGAAGCCAGTATTACACTGATAATAAAAACAGGGGCACAACTAAAAACTATAGACCAAAACTCCTGATGAATTTAGTCACAAAAATTCTCAGTAAAATTTTTTTAACTTTTTTTTGGCTTAAAAATACAAATATTAACACAACAATATACTCAGTATCATAGGTTCTTAGATAAAGCCATTGAATCCATGGTGACATTCCCTCTTATTATTCTCCCCCCCCCATGACTCTTACATTCTTTCTGCCCCCTCTTCCGCAAATTTCCCTGAGCCATAGTGGGCGAGTTTATATTTTGCATAGTTACTAGGTTTCTAAGAGTCTGTAGATTTGTATTTTGAACAATTTTGGGCACCCTTGGTGCCTCTCTCTAATGTCCTTCCCCAGGTTATCTGCCTTGCTGTGGGAATAGCTGTTTTGCTCACCATCTCATTTCCTTAGAGGTTGCTAGGGCTCTAAATGATGAGTTTGAGGTGAATGGTCTCCTGCTTGGGTGTCCCCCATCAAATCGTGTCCCTTTGGTGGAGTTTGGTGGTTCCCCGGTTCATGTTGCTTTCTGAAAAATACAAATAGAGTCCCCAGCAGAGAGTGAGATAATTATTGGTCAGTTGACACAAATATTGCTAGGTTGGTGAGCATTTGGAGGGTGTAGCCTTTCTGAAGGCCTATGGTCAGTGAGGACTTCCCAATGTAGATGGGGTTCTTGGTCCCCCTTCAAGGTTGCCTTGGGTCTCAGTACCAGTTAGGGGTTCCCTGCCTCTGAGCGGATCTCATAGCCAATTAGCCAGCTGTTGATTATCCACCTAGATTGGGCACCACTATTGCACAGATGGGCACTTCTTGACTTGCTTGTCTGTGCCATATAGAAGTGTGTTCTGCACTCTCAGGCCATCGGTTGGTGTAACTTGAAGATGCCTCCTGCTCAGTCAGGATATCCTTGGTCTGGTTCCACTGGCAGCTCCTGCAACACCTTCCAGAATCACCCAGGCTGCCCATCTGGGAGTTGATTTTGTTTCTGGATTCAGCAGGGTCTCTCAGTGTTGTGTGATATCAGTCTGTGGAATCTTCAGTAATAGAGTCTTATCCTTTGCCTAAGGTGTGTATTCAAGGGCTATGACAAAAGTTTGTCTTTTTTTAGGGACCATGTGCGTCACTCTGATCAACAGCTCATTGTGGGAGGAAACTACTTACTGGGTCCAAAGGAAATGGGGACGGGGTGGAAGCAACAGGGGGGGAAATGTACACAAACCTAAACTAACAATAATCTGACTCCATAGAATCCTATCTTCTGTACAACAAGTTCTGGAGGTAGACAGGGCCGCTAAAGGGGGGGGGCAGTGTGGAAGCCTACCTATGGTACAAAGGACACTGACCATTGGCTCCCCAACTCAGTAAAATATTTGCAAATCAAATTCAAGAACGTTTCAAAAGGCTCACTCATCTTGCTACAGTCTGCTTTATTTCAGAGATGTAACGATTGGTCAACATATGTAACACAATAAATGAAATTCATCATGAGTGATGGAGCAGGGACAAAAACTTAAAAAATACATTAAAGGGAGACTAATCAGAAAAAAATAAGGAGTTCAGGGGAGGGGAGATGGAATGGGGAGACTACAGAAGAAAATCAAAATATATACATTTGAAAATTTTCAATAGAAATCAAAAATAAAAAAAGATTTATCTCAAATGTCACAGTTTCCATAAGATTGGAAGTATGCTTCATATAAATATATAAAGGTGTGTTAAGTAAACTTTAACTATGATATTTCAAATCAAGAAGGTATTAGATGTTAAATTGAAAGCTCATTTAAAAGCTTTTAATTTGTCCAAAGCTAAAATATTAACAAAAATTTTGGTCTGTTCTCACAATCCAAGATAAGATTGTGATGGTATATTCTCTTAATCTATTTTACATGTTTCACTAATATTTAGATATTGTTCTAAATATATTATACTATTATACTATTCACAGATGAGATTAGCATGCAGTTCAGCATTTGTATGACATCTTTAAAATAGTTTTTTTTTAAAATTCTGAAATAGATCATGTATATTTAAAGAATGATGCATTCCCTAGAAAAATGAAAAAGATCAAGGTATGGCCATTTGCATCTGAAATAACTTATCTTGAATTATTTCGGTCCTCCTTCACTGAGGAATAGGATGTGACATGCCACCCTCTGCCTCTCTTCCTCCCACGGCTACTTCACCTGTGGGACAGTGAAATAAGCACAGTTTGCAGAGTCAAATATATGATGATTCTCTTTCTCATCTCATGCAGACATAGGAAATTTCTGTTTCCTAATTATTATTTTTTCTTTTCATAATGGCTTCTTTACTAGTAATACTCTTTTCTATCCAACCTAAACTTGATTACATTAGGTCTATCATTTTAATCAGAAAAGTGTTTTCTGGTTATGTTTATTATCTTTTTTTTTAGATGTCCTCTGTGTATGTGTTTGTGTGTCTATCATACCCAAGATAGGGGATGCTTTCTATTATTATTCTATTAAATAGGTTTTTATATTCTTAGCTTTTATCTTTTTGCTTTCTGGTATTCCAAAATTTCAGCTATTTGTTACTTGTAATTCTCCAAAGATCTCAAATGTTTTCATTTTCTTTCCTCCCCTCCCTCCTTCCCCCTTCCCTAGCTTCCTCCCTCACAGTCACTGGGCTGGGCCAAGTCGGGTTTATGAGGCAGCTACTCTCAAGTCAGCACAGTGGAGTAAGTGTATTCAGAGATGGAACAAGCAGGGTTTCTGAGCCCTAGAACATCCTGAATTCACTCACTTGAGAGATCCTTGGGAGATGATGTTAGATTCCTTTCCAAGTCCAGGCTCATCTAAGTGGGCTGCAAACCTATGAGGATTGTCCAAATATTACACTAGCTAAGAAGGCCAGTCCCTGTACTAATAGAGTGAGCTGCAGTGCTCTCTCTCATCCCTACCTGTACAAAAGAAGGACTGGACTCCTGTTTCTCCTACTATGCTCTAGTCGGAGGTCTCCTCATCTTACATGGTTCCAGCCTCTATTGCTGATTTCTAGTGCTTCCACAGACACTTCCCTGAAAGTGCAGCGATGCCCCTCTTGCTTGGGTTCCTCCTTCTGGAGGGCAGTGCTGGGCTTCCCTGTTCCATCATTTCAAATCCTCCAACAATCATGCTTTAATGTCAATCAGTACCCATGCATAAATCAACTTTATTTAGTTGTCTAAATTATGGTTTTTAAAAAATCGTTGTATATTGTTCAAAATAATGGGTTTCACGTGACATTTTCACACACGTATATAATGTACTTTGTATTCACTCTCTATTGCCCTCTCTTTCCCCTTATCCCTTCTTGCTGGTCCCTTCTTCTTCCCAAATAGTCCCTTATACTTACATGCTTTGTAAGAACCAGATTCTACATGCATATTATATTTTTGTATATTTTAAGTCTTTTATTTGGGTAGTTCTCATTTAAATTCTATATTATTTCAATATCCAAGTCAGCTCACATCAAATTTTCTTGTCATTAAAACAATGAGAATTTCTTGCTCTTTTTCCTACATGGGGCATATTCTTTTGTGAATATTGGCGGGCATTTTTTTTCTAGTATTCTCTTACCTTAAAAAAGAAAAATT
Organism: Zapus hudsonius; assembly: GCA_004024765.1. Taxonomy (NCBI): domain Eukaryota; kingdom Metazoa; phylum Chordata; class Mammalia; order Rodentia; family Dipodidae; genus Zapus; species Zapus hudsonius. Next base: position 7,254 of record PVHP010035290.1, on the reverse strand, counting down.
AGAATCAAGGCATATCCTCTTAATTTGCACATCAAATGACTGTGTTTTGTTTCTACAGTGAGCTATCTTTTCTGTTTATTTTCTTTGACTAAAAACCTCCAGCTCTGGAGGTTAGAAGTTTGAATTGAGGTGCCAGTAGGTAAGGCAATACTTCCTGACAGAAGGAAGAGTCATTTCCTGCCTCTTCCTGGCAAGGCTCTTTTGCTGCTGGCCATCCATGCTCTTTGTTTTACAGATGTACCACTTTAACACTTGGTCTAGCCAAATGTTTCTTTCTTACAGAACCTGTAAGACTGGATTATGTCCTATCCCAATGACTTCATTTTAACATTTTAACATTTTCACTGTAAAGACGTTATCTCTTAACTAGGTTCCAATTTGATCCTAGGGGTTAGGATTTAATCATATCATTTATTGAGACATAATTCAACCCATAACATATTTGGTACTAAAGCTGAATAATACAGAAGAGGGACTGGGGAGATTGGACTGGTCAGTTGGTAAAGTGTTTACTGTGCAAGTCTGTGGAGCTGAGTTCATGTATCTAGCAACCATATACATGAGAGCATGGTGGAGGCCTGACTGTGATCCCAGAGCTAAGGAGGCAAAGACAGGTAACTTTTAGGGCAAGCTGGCTCATTAGCCTAGTCAAATTTCTGTCTCTGGGTTCAAGTAATGGGCTTTGCCTCAGTAAAAAAGGTGAAGAGCAACTTAGGAAGACACTTGAAGTCAGCCTCTGGCCTTCACACATGTATGTCAACAACAACAATCATATATTCACACACCATGTGCATATATACCACATATATGCAGACATGCAAAACAACTAAACTTGAGACAATAATGAAAATATGCTATTTTGTGGAAGTAAGAGGCCAAAAAGTATTCTCATCAACTTAGTTTGGATCCTGATGAAATAATGATGGCTACAGTATCAAATTGTTTCCCAATGCAAATATATTTTTAAATATTTTTAAAAATTAAATATGGTTGAATAAAAAGATAATAAAACTTTGAAAATGTAAACATATGGCATGCCAAAACCTTTATCCACATATTTATTGTTTCCTTCTAGACCAGCACTGAGGTTCAGCCATTGGATACTCCTCAGTCCTCTGAATGGAATCGCCCATGAGGCTTCTAGCTGTGAATAAATCAAAATCATTCATTTCTAGCCAAACTCTAGCATGATGCCATCTATCTCCAGTGACAGTTGCCATTTTCAAATCCAAACTGGCTCTCCTGGCCTTGTGAAAGACAGCAGCATACTACCGAAGACTGGTTCTCCTGGAGTTGCCGACGGCACACATGAAGGTGTCCATCAGACAAGGATCAATGGCCATCTGTCCAGAACCAGGAATGGAGATAACCCAAGGGAGGCGGTTTTGATTTCGCAGCATTAGCAGGTGTATGCTTATCTCAGGCATTATGAAAACTAAACCATCCAGCTTCTCTCCAGGTAGTAGCTGAGGATACTGGGTGTCTCCCAGAAGGCAGAGGTGCAGTATAGTGTTCCTACACCTACTTGATCATCCCCATCCCTGGCTTGAGCGTCTGGGAGCCTGTGCTGCTTGCTGGATCCAGACCTGGAAAGTCACCTTTGGCAGGTGCAGCCCCAGGGACAGCTCATGACCATTGAGAAGCAGAGTCTAACTCTGTTAGGCTTTATGATTGTTTCTGCTATTTTCAACAGATAAGATGGAATAATGTACTAAATTTCTTTTACATACAATTGTGATAGAATCTTTTCACATATAATTCTAAACTTCTGCCTTGGTGAATGGATGCTGGCTAGGATAGCCATCACTCTTCTAGTGCAAATCTTCTGGGTTCAGGTTGGATTTTCCACTCAGGTATAGACATTTTTAAATCCAGACACATGTCCTACTGTTAAGTAATTTGAAGACATATCAAAATGGTTATTACTATTCCTTATTCATTGTCAAACTGTGCTACCAGAGGTTCAGTACAAGGTGGTCTACAGTCCAGAACAGTGTTGATAAATTCATTAATCAACTTGGATATTGGTGCTGGCCCTAATGAGTATCTGATGAATTTGCCTGTTAGTTGTGTGTGTTTTATATCTTCCAGGGGAAGTTCAGCAGAAGTGTTTTAGGCTTGGTTCCATTTTGACCTGCATGCCTATAAATACCATCATTACCTTTTATTTGCAGGACTCTGCCAGAGGATGGCAAGATAATATGATATATGAAATGCACAATTTGGAAAGAAAAGCTGTATACATTTGTATTTAGGATGAAAATGATAGCACAAAACAAAGAATGTGATATAAATGGGATGAGCTGTTTTCTCCATTAACTCTCCATGAAGTAGTGGGGAGTAAGCATGGAGATATACGTCTGGGAAGAGAATACATCCAACAAAGCTTTGACACATGCTAAGAATTAGTCAAATATTTCAATGTGAAAAGTATACCTGGATCTAAAATTTGACTGATTTCTACTGAAACTGTTTATAATTTAAGTGGTGATTATAAAATGCCTTGTTTATGATATTGTTTTGTCAGTGGGCAAAACTCTCCATAAAATTGAGTAGTAGGTATTCTAAGCACATGATGCAATTAATCTTGTTTTCTTAAAAGGAGTTGGAGGGGCTTATAATGGAAATACCTGCTTAAAATCATGTATGCAACTTTTCAGGGAAATGCATGTTAAATCACTTTGTTTATCCACATGATGTTTCAGAGCTAAATCTCTATGACAGTTTCACTAAGCAAAATTAAAATTTGAAATAGAGTAACCTTCTTTATATTGTCAGTGGTATCCCTAAATTAGAAAGGCAATATTTTAGAATATATACATGTTTATATTTGGAATGGTATGCTTTAATTCCTTCTTTTCTTATTATATAACACAGATGAGTTATGACAATTCATTTCAATAGGAATTACTTCACTTCATCTGAGTTGTAAATATTCTTATGTATAGAGGTTTTCATAATTTTCTCTTATAGTCCTTTGTCAGTTCTAACCGCAGCTATTGTTTTATTTCTGATATTGATATATTTGGTATAGTGATACATTTCAATAATTTGGTATATTTGTGCCTTCTTGAAATGTTATAATTTTAGGATCTTTTTGAAAGAATTTTCTTTGAAAAGCACATAGTGCATTTAGCATTTAATTCATTCATACGACCAATAATTTTTAATCGATTTATTGAGAACATTTACACTAAATAATCATGTAGCTATAGATAGCCAGGGTTTTCTTGAACTGAAGAGTGATTTGTATAATAAAGGGGATTTATTCCATTATCTTACAGAATATGAGCTGGGAGATGCAATAATTGCTGTCTGCAGGCTTGAACACTGAGGATCCAGGCAACTGCTGAGTTCACAAGTCTGGGTGCCTCAGTTGTTCTAATCCAGCACTAAAGGGCTGGAGGATTTGGGAAGATTTTATCAGTTATTTTGTTGAGTACTTTCTCAGCCTTCTCTGTCTCCTGTCTGTTCAGAACTTCCATGAATAGAAGTTCATCACTTTGGTAAATTGGATTATGTGTCTTTCTTCAATCTATTGCTTTATGTTGTTCACATTAGGTGATTTTTATTGCTCTGTCTTTCAGATAACAAATGTTCCCTTTGCTCTTTCTAGTCTGCTGTTGTTTGATTGTAATTATTGTATTTTTCATGTTGTTTTAAGTTCTGGAATTTCCATTTTTCTTTTGTATCTTATTTCTTTACTGAAACGTTCTAACTCTTTGATGATACATCATACATTATTTTTATTACTTTCTCAAGCATATTCCAAGTGCTCAATAGAACATTTAGCATGGCTTCTTTAAAATCTTTCCCAGGTAATCCCAGCATCTGTCATCTTGCTGATTTAGCATTCCTCCCCATCCTTCGGCTCTTGCATTCTTTTAGTCATCTCTTCCACAACGGTCCCTGAGCTTTGGAGGGTGTGATAAAGATGCTGAACACACCACTGTCATTTCTCAGCATTTCAATGTTCACCTCCTTCTGAAAAAGAAGAAGCTTTTCTAACCAAAGGTGAGAGTCATATTAATATGTGGGCATAAACATAAGTATTTAGAGAGCAGTTTGGTGACACAATATATCCATTTAACCAGACAACAGTAGTGGTTCCCCATATAGCTTATGATGTCCCAAGCCACGAGCATTTGATTAGGTTTTCAGAATCCAAGCATGAATTCTCTCTGTGGAGTGGACCTCAAGTCCAATCAGAGAGTAGCTGGATTCTCCCATAACAGACATGCCACCATTGCAATAACCAGTTAGCACATTTGTCTTGCTGGCCAACCATGGAGCATTCAGGATCCACTGCTGGTTAAATCCATGGATGACTTTTCTTCTCCAAATGGCTGTGTTCTGCATAGCTTTTCCAGCATCCTGACAGCTAGTCAACAGGGAGGAGGCTTCCAGCTCAGTTCCAGCTTGAGTTCTCAGTGACCTGCAGCCCGAGCATGTGGAATCTTTAGCAATAGGGTCTTACCATCTAGTTCTGTTGGGCAACCAAGAGCCTTGGCAATAGCCTGTAATGTTTTGGGGGCCTCAGGGGCCTCCCTGGATAACTATTCACTAGAAGGTATACCATCCCTGGCACTGAAATTTTTTTTTTTCTAATAATAATCTATGGCTCCTGGACATGACACTACCAACCCTACAGGATACTTCTGCCCAAACTTTCTCTTTTTAACATATATATTATTTAGCTAGCAAAGAGTAGGTTTCCATATAGCTGATTCACAGCATCTTTAATTTTGATTACCCCCTCCTACTCCTCCTACCCTCCATCCCTTACCTAACCCCACTTAGACCAATAAAGTTCTCTCTTTTTAATGATTTTCAGGTACAATGTGGGCACTTGGAATATTTGTTTGGAAGATGAGTATTATTTAAATCCTTTATTTTACATGACTTCCTCTATTATGACCCTGGCAGAGCAAGTGCATCATGGTTTCATGATAGACCCACAAGATTACAAGTTCAGGTTCTCTCTTGTCCAGCTGACCTTCGAGGGTATAGACCTCCTTATCTTCATGTAGAAACGGGTGGGGGAGGGGATCTAAGCCCCAGAAGGCCTGCATAATAAATACTTCCTTTGAAGGCAGGGGCTGGAGTGCCTCATCACTGCTTACCATGTGACCTTCACTGGTGGAGAGGCTGCTTCATTAACAACTGGTTGTGAGCAACATCTACGCTCCCTACTGGCCACTACTGAGGTTGGCATTGCTGGGGTAAAGTGTGTGAGCACATGTGGGCACGCCAGTCCTGGCTTTTGATTCAGACCTGAACAGGCGTGTTTGGATGCCTGTTAGTTAGCATGGGTGGAAAGCCACATGTGTGGTCTTCATGTGAATGTGCACTCTGTAGCAGGCATGGTTCTAAGCCTTTCTTATGAAGCTACTCTATTATTGAAACAACCCCATGGAGTAGTTGCTTATTTTACCATAGAGATTCAATAACTAGCCAAAGGCCTAAACCCAGATCTGCCCGAAAATACTAAGCTATACTGTACACAAATAACCCAAATGGAAAGTCTCAAGTTTCTTAGTACTGGCCATCAGAAGCACTGGAGAATAAAATGACATAAACTGCTAGCCAGACAAAGCTCACATCTCCCATTCAAGATATAATTCAGATACAGAACGGTGATTTGTATCTGGGGCTGCTACACTAAACAAACAAAAGCCAGGAAGTAAAGATTTCCTACAAGACTCATACACATGAGTCCTTTTCTACTTCTTCCAAATCCCAAGATCACTGGACTCATTAATAGGAATTTGCCTCTGACTGCCTTCCAACATGAGCTCTAAAGGTATTCCAATACTATTTCAAAGATGACTGAGGAAAGTTTACCTATTCTCCTCACATGTGATGCTTGACCAGGATAGCACTCACTACATAATCATCATTCAAAACTAAACAACCAGGGGCTGGAGAGATGGCTCAGCGGTTAAGGCACTTGCCTCCAGTGCCTAAGGCCCCTGGTTCAATTCCCCAGTACCCATATGAGACAGACCCACAAGGTAGTGGCCCTGGTGCTCTCTCCTCTCTTTCTCTCTCTATCTGCTTAAAAATGAATAAATAAAAAAATAAAAAAAGAAACTAAACAACCTGTTACAGGCCTGAGCACATGCACACTCAGGAGCAGGCATAGTAAATAGGCATTCACAAAGACTCAGCAGCATAGAGAAGAAAACACCACACTGATGAATAGAATGAATAGAACACTATTCAAAAAGATGCACCAGAGGAGCCAGGGAACAGCACTTTGTGTAGTCAGCAACAGTGAAGAACACTCTGGCCTTTTAAAATAGTAAAAGGAGACGAGGAGACAAATGGGATGATATGAAAAGTACCAATTATGCTATTGATACTAAAAATTCAGTAAACTGAAACCAGAAGAACTAAACACAGAGCCGATGGCTGCAGTGAGCCATGGCTGCAAGGAAAACCAGTTTATAAAGCTGATGAACACAGGTAAGACCCTAGGCGAAGCGCTAAAGGTGAACATTTTACCAATGATGAAATTCAGCCAAAGTGTTCCAGAATAAAGAAAGTAAAAGGGAATAAAATGAAGACAAGAAGATGCTTAACAACAAAAGCACAAAATAAAAACACAGCAAACTCTGACTATATGTCATAGAGAGAAAACCCTTGAAAAGAGTAACATTCCTATCCCTGCAAGCTCCCCAGTTTATATGAAGTAGAATCCCAGAACCTACACAATCCCAATCATACTTAGCTGTGTGAGGACAAAGTACATGCACACAAATTATATGGTGCCTATCCACAGCCTTTCTCTTTTGTAATGTCAAAAAGATAGATGACATGCAAACAGAATATATATATATTTTTTTCATTTCAGGTGAAATGTTTGTTATTCAAGAACATACACTCTCTCTCCTGCACATTGTCATATGTGCATAATGGTGCCTATGGATGCTCTTAAACATGCAGAGGCTCAGAAAATACACAACCAATGTGATTTTTTTTAATATTTATTATCCATAATGAGTTACATTATTTAGTGGGCAAACCATGCATTGTTATCCCGAATTCCCCACTTCCCCCCCTCCCCATCCCTGATCAGTTGTATATCTTCCTCCGTGGGCTGTCTGTATTAGTCCTTGTGGCAAGGGATCCTGTATATCTTAGTACTCATCCCGGTCTTCCTGGCCCAAGTGTGTTGTTACTGATGGGTGCCATGCCTCCGGACAGTCTCCCCCACCACGGCTCTCACAATCTTTCCGCCCCCTCTTCCGC
>PVHP010035289.1:0-18574 GCA_004024765.1 Zapus hudsonius | reverse complement strand
GGGAAGGGAAGGGAAGGGAAGGGAAGGGAAGGGAAGGGAAGGGAAAGGAAGGGAAGGGAAGGGAAGGGAAGGATAAAGAGGAGAGAGAGAAAAGAAAGAGGGAGAGAGGGAGGGAAAGAGAGGAATGTCTACCTTTGGGTTCCCATGAAATTTATAATAAACACAGTACAGGGATCAGTGCGTCTACTTCATACGTGTATTAAACATTGCTATTGTCATTGGTATTTTTCTGCCTTTATTGTGCATATTGTAAGTTCATCTACGCCTTTCTCCCTGGCTAGCTGCAATGCCACCCTAACCTTTTTCCTGCTTTTCTTTTTTTATTATTTAATATCTTTATTATGAATAAGTACATACATTGTATGAGCAAATCTTGCGAAGGTGTCCCCATTTCCCTCCTCTGTCCCCTACCCACTGTTTTCAGAATAAGTTGAATACACAGTTATTGAGTAATGGATGGCCCAGGTTTGGATAAATAGATGAAAAGATATAAGCCTATTCAGGTTTTAATTTTATTTTTCAAGTGAAGGATTGCTGGAATGGAACTCAGAGGTCAACAGAGCAATACAGTTGAAGACGCCCTCCCGCACCCTGGTTGAACCATTCTCAAGAAATGCTTGCTCTTCTTACTGGCTGTGGAGCATAGTAATCAGGCCAGAAGAACTGTCTACACCCAGTCCTGCCACTGAACCAGATCATCAGAAATAGATCTTAAAGTACATGAAATCCATTCTCTTCACAAACACAAATGCTATGGGCCCTGAGAAATATTTTTTGTTTGTTTTATGTTTTGCTTTTTGTTTCCTCAAATTGGGCTCTTGACCTCACCACCTTAGGTTGGCTTAAATATAAGCACTTGAAATGAATTTTAAGAAACATTTATTCCAACCTTTTAAAATGAAGGATTTGCCTTTTCAGGGAAAACTGAGTTTGATGGTATGAAAGAGACACAGAGTCAAAGGCGTGTATCGTGGTACATGGTGAGCTGAGTCAGAATTCACGGTACAGATTGCACTTGGGGGCAAACAAGCATTAGAAGCAATAAGGCAGATGTAATAACAGTAGAGTTATTCTAGGAGACGATATTACTAAACTCCAAGCACATTACCAGGAGGCCCTATTACCACTGATTTAGAGACTTTATCTTCTAAAATATTCCTTACTATTTCTGCATTCCTTGTCTTTCTGTCTAGATCCTAACTCTCTTACAGCTTGGTTTCATTTCCTTACATCTCTGTGGAGAGAAAATATTTACTCCAACCCTGGTTAACTTAAAACTATAAAACAGTTTCAGATTTTGAATATATTACTTATAAAATTTTCATAATCAGTGAAGTGATAGTAATGTATACCTTGCTGACAAAAACTTACCTATTTTTTGAAAGCATAATACTCTGCCTTAAAATTTTCCTGACTACACCAGATTTTAAAGTAAATTTAAAAAATGAGTAGAAGAGAAATTGCTTAGACAATTCATTTCTTTAAATAATAGTGAACTCCGTTATTGACAGAATCAACAGCTAATTAAAAATTCTATTAGTGAAGATGTAAAAGATGGCACATTTCCAATTCAGATTGACACTGAGGACAGAGGCATAATTGTTATTTGTTCAATAATCCTAAAATGTTTCACAGTCTCTAATAGAAGCTGTGAAAGCCAGAGAAAGTTTCATATATATATATATATATATGTGTGTGTGTGTGTGTGTGTGTGTGTGTGTGTGTGTGTGTGTGGAGAGAGAGAGAAAGAGAGAGAGCACTTAAAGATTCTTTTATATCAAATAATGCATCTTGGCAAGAAACTGTAAGCTTCCAGCAACATGATCATCAAAGATATTTTAGTGGGTGAACTTTGTTTAAAGAAAATTTCACCAAGCCATGGTAATATATGGTATAATTCTTGGGTTTTTAATCTGGCTCTAGTGAATGCAATAAAGTCAATAGAGGATAATTTAGTAGCCGGAGTTTTAAATTTCAGTGGTGCATTTTGTAATAAATGAATACATATTGAAAATAGATCTGCACTAGATCAACAATTAAATATTCTTCCTAGGAAGAACAAGAGCACAGCTTTACCAAAATGCTTCACTATTACAGGTTGCTTCTTTTGACATTATTAAACTCAAACTAAATATATACCTACACTGAATATTTTTTATACAACAAAGTAAAAAAATTGGTACAATGTTTCTAGTGCCAATAATCAATTCTATTTCCAAAGTTATAGTTTACCTCAGTAATCTCAAAGCATAGACAGGAAGTCCTGACAGAGAAAGGAATTAAGTGAAACCAGGTCATTTTATAAAATGCATATCTAGTAGTGGGCAGTTAATTCTAAAGGAGTCATAATTCTTTATCTCAACAGTAAAGAAAACCTCAATGTCAAGAAAGCAGGCATTATGCTAAAATGTCCCCAATCTCAACTGTGTAATGACATAAAATAAAAACAGATGACTAAGCAAGGTGTGTTGGCTCATGCCTATTGTCACAGCACTGAGGGGACCAAGGCAGGAAGATTATAAATTTGAGGGGTAGCTTGGGCTACATAGTGAGACCCTATCCCAATGAATAAATAAGAAACAATATCTTCCAAGCTCAATCCATACCATCGAATGAAATATATTTAAAAGGAATAAATATACTCCACAGCAAATATTAACAAAACCCTCATTGGTCATTACAGACATCAATTACTTTGCTGCAAACTTTTTTGCTTTTATTCTTATAAGCTTGATTATTCCTCCATTCAAAGAAATTTTTTTCAAAACAACATGAAATCACAAATGAATTGAGTGTATAAACACATGGAAATTTGTAAATTCTCAAAAATACACATATATTTTGTTTGTAAGCAGGAGAAACACCTTTCACTAAAGAATGAACAGCTAATTAAAAACCATATTGGTAAAGATGGAAAAGATGGCATATTTCCAATTCAGGTTGTAAGACAGGAAATTTCAGGACCATCTTTAGATGCCATAAAATCAAACTAAAATATGGAATGTGTTTTTATAACTTTGCCAGAGCATTTCAAAAACATATGAAACTCCATAGATATGTTTATGATTGAATTTACACATTTGTTTCGCATTGTCTTCTAAGCAGATGACCTTTGGAAGGGATTTTTTTTTCAGCTGAAGGAATATGATAATCAGTTTCAAGCATAGACTGAAAAAATGCTTAACTTTTAGTATATTATATTGTGTCAGCTGAGGGCATCACTCTGGAATGAAGAGACCTCCACTTTCTGAAAGTATTTCTGACTGAAACTGTCTTTCATACACACAAGCTGTGAGTGTGGCTGGGTGTATCTTTGTGTATAGCTGGATAGTTACATAGATAATGGGCATATGAGCCTAATGGTGCTTCCTCCTACATGACTTAACTCCTCCCGGGAACACATAATACTTATTCCTTACAAGATTAGAAAAGTAGCATTTTTCAAGGTTAAATGAGTGACTACACATTACCTGTTTTTCATCCTGTATAAAAGGAAACTGATAAAAGAATTAGGCACACTGAGAAAGAGAGACATAGTGAAAAGAGATTTTTTTTTATGTTGGGTTAAGGAATGGGAACACCTGCAGGGAAGGCAATACTCACACATTCTGTAGTATTGAAGCTGCTGGAGCCCTGTACCTGCAGGTGAGCATCAGACACCAACGTGGATGTGTTAATTTTCATGAATGGGTACAGCTGGCTGGCTCAGATACTAAGACAACATATTAAAAAGGTTAATATTATATAAACTATAACACTTTATGGACCATTGGTGTATTAAAAAATCAGTTAAGTGCTCACTGGGGTGCAAATGCCATAAGCGAGTCATAGGACTCAAGGTTGTTGTTTTTTTTTAACAAGAGGATTTCTTTGCCATAAAACAATTTGCAATTCTTATAAATAGCCTAAAACTATACCTCCAGGTGACCATATAAAAAAATTCTTCTAGGACAAAGGCCTTGAAGCTAAAGGGACAACTGGCATGTCCTCAGGGTCCACAGAGACACAACGGTTGAACAAGCAGGTCATCTTAAGATACTAGAAGTGGGGTGTGCTGTCTGGTTTATGAAATACATCTCTTGGCATTTTTCTTGGTCTCCAGCCTGATTCCCATTGGCTGAAGCCTTCCTGGAAGATCAACTCAGTCCCTTGTATCTTTCACTGTAGAGCAAAACTGTTCTTAGATCTTCTGTGTAGAGCAGCCCTGGACCGAATTGACACAGAATAGTCTCTGGAAGCTCTCATGGCCCCAGGGGAGGCCTTTCTTCAAGCCCTGCTGCTCTGTGTGCATTAGAAAGTCGAACAAGTTGTGTCTTTCTAACTAAAAATTCTCCTTTAACATCATTCCTCTTGTTCTTTAAAATCTTTTTCTGCTTTAAAATTTTTTTTCCGCATTCCTCATGGGAAAGGCCACTCTTACTTGGTCATTTCAGTTGAATCACTCATAATTTCAGTTCTAAAATCACATGAGAAAGATTTTTATTATGATAAATTCCAGTACTTTTGATCACCTCGAGCACTAAAAAAAATCTATTTTAGGTCCCTGGATCTTTTTCCTGGAGACATGCTGTCATGTCTTTGAATCTAAGATTAAATTGAAGTTATATAAAATTTTTCTACTTAAAGGACTTAGGTGGATATTTTGTGTTATGATTTACTTTTGGCTTTTGGGCCTAAACTCTTTAATAATTCTGCAAACATTAATTGAGCAGTAAGACACTTGGGGTAATGCCCACATAAATTAAACATATTCTAGTCCCTGCCCTCAGCAAGCTCATGATTAAGAGAGAAGAGAGTGATACCCAACTATCATGAAGTTAAATTTAAGTGTGTGTTGTGATGGGATATAAATGTACTGTAGGATCACAGAGAAGGCAACCAGGAAAAACGGTGTTATCACTGGGACAAGAGAACGGACCCTTTTTATCATCCAATGAAAATCATTCAATTCAATTATAACATGCAGCAAATTAAGTATCTTAAGTTTAAGATACTTTTAAACAAGGTAAATTCTTAATCCCATCAAGAATACATCATATTTTTGCTGTTAACTAGAGAGCAATTAAAGATTTGGTGAAAGTTTTTATTTAAAATCTAAAGGATTTTCCCAACCAATCAGTGTTTTTATGGTTTCTCTAAAGTCGACAGGATGTGCTTGAAAGGTTTAGGGCAAAATTTCCTGGGAAAATTACACTTAGCTGAGTCAAGCAGATACATTTGGGTCATAAATTTATATCTCTGAAGATCTTTTCTGAAGACAGATAGAAAATCCATTTAAACCTTTTAACTATAAATTACAATTTTAGTAGTCTTTAAAGTTGTACTTATGGAAAGAGCTAAAGAAAGATATAAATGTACATCTAGATAGTCAGGTTACATATCATCCATTTGGATATAATACTGTGTGTTACACACATACAGGGTATTTTAGTTAATTTACTGTTGCTGTGACCAAATACCTTTTGTGAATGTCTACCATGTGCTTTGTACTGACTCTGTCTTCTGGTGACGTGTTTAAAGAAGAATGATAAAAAGAGACGCCCTTTGACTTGCAATGGGTTAATACCCTGATATACCTTGTATAAGTTGAAGTCACTACGATTTAAAAATGCATTGGCTAATCATTCCTTGTGGAACATTATAGATTAGCACACACACACACACACAGTGCACTACAGAGTACAAGCTGCTTCCTGTGAGATCATTGGTGCTCTGGGAGCTGGGGCTGGGTGCCTCTAGCTTATAGTCGTGAAGGGATCCAATCCATCATGGCAGCAAGAGCAGAGGGCCACAGACAGGAAGCAGCAAGTGAAAAGGATGGGCTATGGGACCTCAAGACAGGTCCCAGTGACTCACCTCCTTTTCCTATTCACCACTGCTTACACAAGGCTAGCTATGCGGTGAGCTTCTGGGTGAAGCTCCTGCCTCTGCCTCCCTTCTCATTTTAAGCATATTGGGATTACAGATGCTTCTGCTACAGAATCCACCTTTTCATGTGGATTCTGGGTATCTAGACTCAGGTACTCATGCTTAACTGATGAGTGCTTTATCCACTCAGCCATCTCCCCAGCTGAGATGGCTGAGGTCAATGTTCCTTTGTCCCATACATTGTCATGAAGATAAAAGACTCCATCTGCCTGAAAAGGCAAGGTCCGTATTTCATACACAAGTCACTTACATTCTTTTTCAAATTAGTAATTACACCCACACTTCATTAATTTGGACTCAACTAACCAGATTACAGAAAATCTCTGATTTATTATGGCTTAGTTTACTTTTGTTTTGTTTTGTTTTTTTGAGGTAGGGTCTCGCTCTAGTCCAGGCTGACCTGGAATTCACTATGTAGTCTCAGGGTGACCTTGAACTCACAGCGATCCTCCTACCTCTGCCTCCCGAGTGCTGGGTTTAAAGGCGTGCACCACCAAGCCCGGCTTAGTTTACTTTTTTAAGTATTGTGATACTGTTGTACTTACTGTCTCATTATTGGGACAAAACACCTGACCAAAAGCAGCTGATGGGAGGAAAGGGTTTATTTCGGCTTCCTTACTGTCTCGAGGGGAAGCTTCATAATGGCAGGATATGAATCATGTAGCTGAGGCTGGACATCACTTCTTACCACAGCAAGAGGAAGGAAGGAGCAGGAAAATGAGTTGATCTAGCACGGGCAATCTGTGGGAGAGGGGTGGCAGAGCCTAAAAAGTCTCAAATTCTGCCCCCAGTGACATACCTCCTTAAGCAAGGCACTAGCTCCCAAATTGCCACTTGCTGGAGGCCGAACATTCAAAACACATGATTTTATGGGGGACATCTAATTCAAACCACCACAGATGGTGTGAAAGCCATAGGCAGTCTGTAGAAACCATACTTGAAATTTTGATTTTTTTCCTGTCACATTCAATCCTCCCTTGAGATAATAGACAGAGGTATCCAGCTGCAGCTCCCAGAGCACCACTGATCCTCAAAGGAAGCAGCTGGTACTTTGCTATGCACTGGGGGCTAATCTATAATATGCCACAGGAATGAGTATTCAATGCATTTTTTAATTATAGTGATTTCAACTTCTGCAGGGTATATCAGGATATAAGCCCAATGTAAGTCAAAGAGTATCTGTCTTTGATCATTCTCTTTTGAACACTTTACCAGGAAGGGAAATAGAAGAGGGGAGAGTCAGTGCAAACACATGGTAGATATTCAGAAAATATAGATTAAGTGGACCAAGTCAGCTCACAGCTAATCTTCAATTCTTTCATTGTGATCCTCAGCGTCCTGAGTATTATAGGATGGAAACTGAAGCTCAGAAGGATGGCCTTCAAGTGAGGTCTACTCCTCACTGTGTGCATGTGTGTACATGAATGGCTGTTAGTAAGTGCCAGTGTGCACACATTGAAGAGCATAGGCCAGAAGGCAATCTTAGATGTTGTTCTTTGGGAATGCTGTGACCTTTTTTATTAAACAGTCTTGAATTGGCCTGGATCTAGCCATGTAGGCTAAAGAATCAGGCTGGTGAACCCTAGATATCCTCCTGCCTCTACCTCCCCAAACCTGGAATTGCAAGTGCAACCCCCACATAGAAGCATCTTTACACAGGCTGCGGGGATCCAACTCAAGTCCTCATGCTTTCTAGGTTATCGCTTTACTGACTTACTTTTTAAAACAAATCCTACTGAATGAGTTCCACTAGGACAACAGAAAGGATTAATGTGTTTTAGAAAGACCAGACCGGCAGCCAGCAAACTCAAACAAAAAGCATTTACTACTTTATTCTTCATCAACCAGAAAATTCAATTAGCAGTCACACACCTGCTCCCCTAACATCCTGGCCAAACCAGGTTATATAGCATTTATTAAAAGTATCTATGCTCTGCCCAAGGTGAACTGTGTGCACGCTTTCAAAAGGAACTAGTGTGTGCCTTTGAGAATTGCCTAAATATCTCTTCTTCTATTGCTAACTCAGTTTACCTACATGATTGTTATTGTCATTGCTAACGACGCTTAATGTGCTAGCCACACTCTTCAAGTGGCTTTTGTTGTATTGACTTATTTACCCTTCTCCCTTTGAGGTAGGTACTGCTATATTTCCCACTTACAGATGACAGAGGTTAAATAATTTCCCCCATCGTCCCAAAATGAGAAAGTCTCCATCCTAGACTGTCTGGCCCCTCAGCCATTGCTGTCTCTCTTTTTCTGAAGCAGGAGCAGGGTTTGCTGCAGGCTCCTCTGCAACAGGCTCGCTTCAGTGGCCCTGCATGGGTGAGGATGCTGCCTCCATGAAGATCTTAGAGCAGAAATATAAATGTAAATTTCACTCATTAAAACCATAATTAATTTATTGAAAGTGAATTGTTATTATTTCAGGGACGAATGCATATCAGAATATGCTGATTATTTTAATGAGCCAAGAGCCTCTTTCGGGGATATTTCCACTGTATTATTTGCAAGCAGGTCACTGCAGATTTTCTGAGGGGGGATAAAAGGATTGCTGCTCATTTTCAGGTTTTGCTTTATTAAAAATGCAAAGGGAAATGTGTGCTGTATAATGTATTTGGAGTTATGATAAGAAGATATCTTTGTTTAGAAAAAGACCTGACAGCCTCTGGCTTAAACCCACAATTCTCCTTCTAGGTCATTGGGGTTTTTTTTTTTTTATTATTGTTATTTTGTTTTGGTTTGGTTTTGTGCCAAGGCCAGCTTGTGTACTGTTGCTTTCATATGCAACTATTCCTTTAGACTCTTCTTCATCTGTTCCACCGTAAACACATTTTAAATCCCCTGAAGACACACAGTAGGAAATTTTCTAGAATTTGGCTTACATTTCTCTCTGGATGATGCAAGATGTGTGGTCTCATTTGTTCACATTCCTACACCTTAGGAATGTTACCAACGATGCATTAACCTAGGATGTGAGTACTCAGGTTCTAGCGTCACTTCCATTCATTTGTAATTGTGACAGGATCCTATAGTATGACACATGTCATAGCAGACTGAACAGACTCTTAAAAACATTGATGACCATAAATCCAAAATCAACTTTACTGAGCTAAAGAAAAGGCAACACCTTGGCAGGTTCTGATACCTTCTTTAGACTCTATTTCTATGTCTTACCTGGGTTTCTGGTTGTGGCTTCCTTATCCAGACTCAAAGTATGTCTTCCATCTCTGTTTTTTGATTCATTTGGCCTTCTCTCTCAGATTCAGCTGAACCACACTTGATTTGGGCATAATATCCATAGATATGGGCTGGAGAAATTGCTCAGTGGTTAAGGTAATTGCCTGTAAATCCTAATGGCCAGAGTTTGATTCCCCAGTACCTATGTAAGGACAGATGCACACGGAATGCATGCATCTGGAGTTTGTGTGCAGGGGCTGGAAATCCTGGTGCACCTATTTTTTGGTCTGTCTCTCTTCTCTCTGTGTCATTCTACTTGCAAATTAAAAAATAAATATATTTGGATAGAGAGTTGATAGATAATAGCAAATGTCTCTGATCACATGAAGTTAGCAAGATGAATGAAACAAACAAGTACATGAAAAAGGAAAACCAAGAAATGATAAATGTATTCAGAGAATAAACTAGAAAATATGATAGGAAGATGGAACAGAGAGCAGTGTCTGGGACAAGGAGACTCAGACCCCGATCTCAGTGCTGAACCAGCCACAATAGGATGTGCTCAGACTGAAAGAACAGTAAGTGCTGGTCAAGCCTGTGGGCAATGAGGCTATATGATTGGACTTTAGTAATTAAGGAGAAAGACTCATGTAAGCCATAATCACAGAGCACACAGCGACCAGTGATATACCTCACAAGTCGGAGCAAAGAGCTTGTATTTTATCTTAGTGATGAAGAAAGACTGAAAATGTTTTCAGCAGAAAAAACAATAAAAGTTCACCCAAGCTGCTACTTAAAGAATGTGTTCTTCTCCAAGGGAGATATCTAACCACACTTCTCTTACCATTTATAAGTTTGTGCCTTTGGTGGTGTAAAGAAAATTATTGGCCTAAATTATTTGGCCTAAATAAGACCCAAATCTCAGGGAGTTATGAAGGGAATTGATGTTTCCTACTTGTAAAATCCAGACCTTTGCAGTACCCTGCTAATAACCACAAAACACGATGCCAAGCTTTCCCTTCTTTCTGACACATTACTGACAGATTTATAACCTTTGGTTTCAATAAGAAATGGACCAAACCTTTGTTTCTAATAAAGCATTATGTAGCAGGTTTCGCTTGGTCTTTGTGGAGGAACATCTGAGGATGGATCAGAAATTAGACTCCCACATCCAAATATCCATTATATCAAATAAAATCTCCTCAGTGCAATTCCCAACACCATGCACATGTAGGATAGGGTCCTTTCAAAAGCTTCCCTTGCTCCTCTGTTCCACTCAGGTGTACACCAGCAGTTGCAGGGTGAGATCCTTCCCTGGCAATCAGCAGGCCTGGAAGGGCTCGTTCCTTGATTCCTGATTTCCAGTCACCTCGTTGGCAGACTCCTCATTGACACAGCAGACATTGTCTGACCAGCTTGTTGGACCATCTTTGATGGCTGTCATTTTTGGAATCTCCACAATCCATCTTCAATCATATAACACAGAGAAGAGGGCCCAGGGGCACTTAATGGACACTCCTATGGGTCTTCTTCAAGCTGTCACTTAAGTGCCTCCCTGTCCTTTCCATCTAACCTAACACAATTCTTAGAACACAATAAATACTATACATGTACCTATATCCTTTCTCCAGGACAAAGTCACATTTTATTTTGTTTTTTATTTATTTCAGAGAGACAGAGAGAATGGTTGAGAATCAGGGTCTCTAGCCACTGTAAACAAACTACAGACAAAAGCAGCACCCTGTGCATCTGGCTTTATTTGGGTACTGGGGAATCAAACCTGAATCCTTAGGCTTTGCAGGCAAGCTAACTTAACCACTGAGCCATCTCTTCAACCCTCAAAGTCACATTTTAAATGACAATTCCCAGTAAGAACCACAGGAAATACAGTGGTTGAATAAAATATTTTAGCTGAGTTACTTACTGTCTCCTGTTTACATCGGATAGAAGGGGAAAGACTAAACCATCTGCTTCTTTTCAAACTCTCCGAGAGAGAGAGAGAGAGAGAGAGAGAGAGAGAGAGAGAGAGAGAGAGAGAGAGAGAGAGAGATACCCTTTAGCTCTGGGCTCTTTGGGCTGTTACATGTTCATGGTGTGTGTTTTCCAACCAATAACTAAGGCCAGGTTGTTAGGCCAGGTGGAGGTTGACAACATGTCAAAAGGTCTTCATATGTCCAAAAATTTGAGCATGTCTGTGAATGGTGTGGTGTGGTGTGTGTGTGTGTGCATGCGTGTGTGTGTTTAGTGTGTGCATAGTATATATATATATATATATATATATATATATATATATATACACATATATGTATATATAGTGTGTATAGTGTGTATATGTGTATATAGTATATATATAAATGTGTGTATAATATTTAGTGTGTATGTAATATATAGTGTGTATATAATGTATATATACAGTGTGTATAACATATATATACATATATATATATATAAAATGTGTGTGCATGTATGCACACAGTAGCATGCACCCTGTGTACATGCTTGTGGAGTCCAGAACAGAACAAGTATGCAGCTCTGTCACTCCCGCATGGTTTCCTTGGCTCAGTATCTCTCGCTGAACCTGGAGCTGCCAATTTTCCAGTCAGTCTGGCTAACCAGGGAGCCCCAGTGACGTTCTCGGAATGGGTTGCAGCATGTCCGGCCATTCCAGCTTTTGACATGGGTGCTGCAAATCACACTCGGGCCCTCCTGCTTGTGCAGCAAGTGCTCTTACCTGCTGAGCCATCTCCCTGGCTCCTCCAGAGTTCTAGAAAGGACTCTGTGTGACCTGGGAACATCTGGAATGGGCATCTAAGAAAAAGCAGGAAGCAGAGCAGCATGTGCTGTGTGGATGGCCACAGTCCCCACACTTCAGCACACGTTGAGGTGGTAAGCATTTGGACTCAGAGATCAAAATATGGCCAGGAGAGCACTAGCCAGGTGTGGAACTCCAGGTGACAAAACAGAAGGAAAAGGGGGCTGAAAGGGAAAGGAAAGGAAACGTTGCTTGTTTCCTTTTATTCTCTGCATTTTCCTGTTTCCTCTTCAGGAAGTTTGTGTAGGCCTGCAATATCCCCAACATTCAGCACAGGGAACTGATCTGCATTCTTTCCCATCAGACAGGCAGTATCATCATGTCACAGGTCTGACATTCATTTTTTAAATATATCCCCTACCCATGCCCAGAATTAAAAAGTGCTGCATTCCAAAATTTTTATTTAAAAAAAAACTTTATTTTTCCTTCTGCTTCTCATACTGCCACAATAATGGGCATCGTACAAACAAGGGTTATGAAAGCTAGATGCCATTTCTTACCAGTGTCAATAACAATAAGAATAAAGCGCATCAACAAGTTATGAATTTCATCCAATCAGCACAGCTTGCTCAAGGGCAGGTTCTTATAGCTCTCTCTTCAGTGTTACTTTGGACAGAAGCCTGGGAGAATCTTTTAATGTCATCAGTGCTTAATGACACCATTTGTAAGGGAACTGTAAACAAGATTACTATAAGGGAATCATGCATTGTTAGAAAATATTGTAAGAACTCTATAGTTCATTCCCCTCTACCCCCATCCCTCTGTGGAGCTAATCTTTCCATGAAAAGCTAAAGATGTTTACTAAGCATTTCTGAGAAATTTGTCCACATTATGAGAATACAAATTACAGGAACACAGTGCATTAGCAATGGAGAAAGTTTAATGAGTCTAGGAAAGGTATAAATTTAGGGAAACTAAATGGCACTAAAAGGAGAGTCCTCACTGAATGACAATTTAGTATTTAGTAACAGTAGGAAGCAGTTCGGAATCTTTCCAATTGGCATTGAAGAAAAGGAAATATTACCAACTATCATGATTCCAGAATATGAAATAGACTCAGTAGAAAATGGACAACCCCCATTGAATAGGAAAATTTTGATTGGTTCTTGGACAATCAGATGTAGAAATCCTTTCTGTGACTATCAATGGGAAAAAGAGTCAGGTAACTGTCATGAAGCCACACACTCCTGAACTAGAATGTTCTTAGATCACGTCTGATTGCAGGAGCCTTCACAGACTTTATTGTCTTGCCCTGCTAAGTGCACACTTAGGAAATGAAGGGGAAAGAAATTATCAACCTGTCTTCTTTTTCATGATTGTTGATAATCCAGGAAATTTTCAAGAACAATATTTGTGCATTGGATTCTCCAAACCTGAAGAACTCAATGTGTTGCTTGTGTATGCAAAGAGAAAATTATGATGAAAACCCCTACTTCAAAGATGCATTGAACAGGATCAACTAATTTGCATGACAGTATTATAGAAATATCAAATCACTATAAAGAAATGTGTTTATTTATTATATGAAAATGACAGCTTATCCCATCAATGGAGTTCTCTTACCACATCAGGTAAGGCTTAGGTTAACAAGATAAATGAATGGTTAAAAAAAAGAGAGATTAAGAAGAAATGAGAAACTAGTGAAAAAAATATTAATGTAATTCCAGATTTCAACAGTTTCAGTGAAAAGATGAAAGATGGATCGCTAAGATAGTATTGTCTGGTCAGTGCATAATAATTTTAATAATCATCATGAAAAGCTATAATTGTTCTTGAGCAGGTATGGCTTGCAGCTTTGAAACCACATTGATAAGGAGAAACTGAAGAAGCTCTGCCTGTTCTCTGCAACAAAGGATAATTGTGGTGACCTAATTGCAGCTTCTATTATAATAGCAGAAATGATAGCCAGACAAATTATCTCTGCTGTCAAAAATGAAAGCGAGGCAGCAGGTAGTTTATAATCTCTTTTAATGATACTCCTGCTTCTACCCCAGAGCTCTCCCCTAAAATACCTCTTCTGACCCTGACCACTGTCACCACGATAGGAAGCCAACTTCGTAGTCTCCGCTCTATTCATGTGGCTCTGTTGATGGCACTCATACACACACAACAAAGAGAATGTTAGGACCTACATCTTCCTAACACCGCTCAGAACAGTTCGAACTGCACGTAGCAACACTAACCAGGCATAGTTTGCAAAAGTGCCAACGTTCTATAAAGGTATAGAGGGAAATAGAAAGTGTGGGCTATTGTTCAATAATGTTTTAAGTGAAATTATAAAAGGCGAATGGGAGGCTCAGAAAAAATAACCCCATGTGACTAACATCACGAAGTGCTCATATCACTATTATACAAAGCTCTTTGAAAAATCAAGGGGAAAAATGCCCAGCAATCTGATAGAAAAATCAGCAAAAGAGATGGACAGCTCACAGAAGAGGAAATGAAAATGGCCCCTAAACATATGAAAAGATACTCAGCATCACATAATAAGATTCAGGCTAATTAAAACCACACTGAAACATGACTTCTCACCTAGACTTATCAAATTTCATGAAGTTCAACAGACTAGAGAAAGAGCATCCTCTTACAATGCAGGTAGCAATGCAAAATAAAATAAATATGGAATGAAATTTATTTTAATCTAGAAAAAAGCATATACATGTTTTTCTTTGGTTCTTTGAATTCAACCCAAGACACAATGGTAAAATATGGACTGACTTTTAAAATTATTAATTGTGCACTTTACTGTATGAACAAATTGTGTGTTGGGGCCATTCCCTGTGTGTTGTCCTGTTATACCCCCTCTCCCCACCCTCAGTCCAATAAGGGCCTTGCCTGGTGGAGTTGTTGATATTTCATCAGTCAGTCTCTGTGAGTGGGTCCTTCCCACCCTGCAGCTCTTGCAGTCTTTCCACACCCTCTTCTGCAATGTCCTCTAAGCCTTGGCAGGAAGATTTTCTTATGACATTATTTTTACAGGCATGCCTAATTTCATCATGTTTCGCTTTATTAGGCTTTGCAAGTATTACATTTTTATTTACATATTTTTTTATTTTTTGCAAAATAAGGGTTGGGGCCACCTGTGTTGAACTACCTTTTTTTGGGGTGGGTTGGTTTTTTGAGGTAGGTTCTTGCTCTAGCCCAGGCTGACCTGGGGTTCACTATGTAATCTCAGGTTGGCCTTGAACTCACAGGGCTGGGATTAAAGGCATGTGCCACCACACCTGGCTTTTGTTGCCACTTTTGCAACAGCTCAGATGATCATTAGTAATTTTTAAATTATATTTATTTATATATTTGAGAGAAAGACACACAGAGAAAGAGGCAGGTAGAGAGAGATAATGGCATGGGCCTCCTACTATAATAAATGAGCTACAATCACATGCACAACTTTGGGCATCTGAATTTACGTGAGTACCAGGAAATCGAACCCTGGCCATTAGGCTTTACAAGCAAGTGACTTTAACTGCTGAGTCATTTCTCAAGGACAATCATTAGTATTTTTTAGCAATAAGGATCTTTAGACAAAATATAATTACATATATAATAGACTACAATATAAATATAACTTCTTATATGCACTCAGAAAATAAAAAAAAATCGTGGCTCACTTTATTGTAATATTCACATTATTTTAGTGATCTGAGAGGAACCCACAATATCTTTGAGATATGTCTGTACTAGAAAAAGATTAGAGAAACCCAAATGTCCAAGAAGAGATGAATCATTATATAAACAAAAGCATATCCATATAATAAAAATACTATGGAGTGTGGTTTTTTCCAAAAAAGGCTAATCTTTGTTTATTACTATGAAGTGTTCTTTCTGAATGTCTAAATGAAGAAGCGAGTAAAAATAGCATGGCAGTTTTTGTATAATAAAGAAGGGATAGGAGCATATAAACATGCATACATAAAAAATCAGCACAGTTATATTGTTCAGCATAGAGAAAACAGAGAGCACATGACAGCTACCGAAATCACATTGTTACATTTGAATTCAGAACAATATACATTTTCCTTATTTAGTAATAAAGGTCAAAGAAAAAGAAAATAGTGACCTCTAAAATTTGAAAACATACCAAAATGAATAGCCTAACAAAAACAAACTGGTTGTATAGTCATTCAGGAAAAATAATTAAGTGATGGTAGAACACATTTTGACTATACATGTTTATATATATGATGTGATCTAACAAACTAGAACTAAAAAGACATGTTAACTGACTTGTCTAATGGCAATGCTGTGGTCTGAATGCTGAAGCTTAATTGCTGGTATGATGTTAACAGGAGATAGAGCTTTGGATAGGTGACCGGGTTATAAAGGCAGCAGCTCAGGAAAGAGATCAGTGTCCAGTGAGAGACCCCAGGGCTGCCTTGCCTCTCTGTAAGGCAGAAAAGAAAACACAGCCAGAAATGAGCAGTCTACATCTGAGAACAGGGTTCTCACTAAAACCTCACCCTCCTGGCGCCCTGCTTTCCAACTTCTACCTGAAAAACTATGAAAATTAAGTTTCTGTTACTGATGAGAAAATATAAATTATCAGATAAAAACAGTAGGATTAGCATTATTTTAAACTATGTTCATTTAAATTTAAATGTCTATTACAAATTCATAATTATATCACTATGAAAAGTTAAGATTTTTTTAATTTAAAATTTTTTTAAATTTAAAGCCTAGCAATAAAAAACAAAGAAATAAAATTATAAATTATGGGAAAAGAGATAAAACAGAAAAATAAAAAAATAAGAAATAAAAGCAAGTAAAATTTTTGCAATATTAAACTTAAATCAGGATTATCAGTACAAATAGATTAACATGTCTGTTAATCCCTAGATAAAATAGGAGGATCAGTGTGAGTACAAGGCCAGCCTGGGACTACAAAGTGAGTTCCAGGTCAGCTTGGGCTAGAATGAAAGCTTACATGTCAGGGGGTGGGGAGACAAACAAAAATAAAGAATTTTGATTTTTTTGTCAAAAAAGATATACTTTCTAACTACTATAAAAAGCAATACAGATATTCCTCAAATAATTAAAAGTAGATCTGCCACATAAAATTAAGTTATCTCACTCCTGGTTACATGTTTGAAGAAATCAGCACCTTAGAGAGATACTTGCATATCCATATTTATTACAACACTATTTATGATCGCTAAGATATGGAACCAGCCTAGATGTACATCAACAGATGATGGTAAAGAAAATATGCCATATATATATATATATATAAATATATATATACAATGGAATGATATTCAGCTATAAAGAAGAATGAAATTATGTCATTTGCAAGAAAATAAGTGGAACTGGAAGTCATCTTGCTAAGCAAAATAAATTAGACTCAGAAAAAAATCACATCTTATATGCAGAAACTAGACTTAAATGTGTGTGTGTGTGTGTGTGTGTGTGTGTGTGTGTGTGTGTGTGTCCTGAAAACAGAAGGAGACTACTTGGGAGGGAGAAAGGAAACAGGGGATATGATGGATATGATCCAAGTGCACTGCTATACATAGATGAATGTCCAAAAAAATCTCATTATTTGGTATGATTATAAAGAATTCATAATTTTAAGTAAATATAAACTAATAAATATGTGCATTCTACCTCCATCTATAGAAGTCCTTAGCAGTGAGCACCCTGAGTCCATTTTTTGTTTTTAGAAATCATTTCTTGGACCTTGAAGGAGTGGCTACTTCCGATTTAGGGACTGAGATGATGGTCATGAGCCTGGAGCTACTTGGTTGTCAGATAGCAAAGGAGACATCAAAAGGTCAAGTCAAAAACAAAAAGCGCTAACAGAACAATCTGCATTGATTAAATATGGACAATGAATGCAACAAAAGAGTAGGGAATTAAAATTAATAAAAATCCTAAGTATGTATTGTGGACTAATGTAAAACTAAATTCACAATAATTTTTATGGCCCTCTTAATGAAATCTTGGGGAAAAAAATCTCTAATAACTCATTTGTCCCCATTGAACCTATCCAGGAAGCTAATTCCTTAATCTGAAAAATTAGTGATTGCAAAAGGAAAACAAGCATTTATGTTGACCTCACGGCACTAATTGTATTTCAATAAAATCAAAACTACTGAAAGTTTTGCTTATAGAATTCCAGGAAGAGAATATAAAAGGATAATGGCCCTCCAAAATGATCTTTTTAGAACCTCTGATGAAATGATTCCTCACAGCCTGTTGACGGAAGAAATGATCCGATGAGTGAAAGCTGGGAGACTCCACCCGTTCCCTTTGCATTGCTGAGGTGGGACAGCCAGACACTGCATCCCTTCTCTCGTGACACAGCTTGAATTGTGTGGTTGGGATGCTATGGAATCCAGGGAATAATGTGGATAACTTGACATTGTAACAGTACTGTTATCTTGGATGGGATGGTTTTCTTATCTATATAATTTTTCACTCAGTGTGTACAAATGCAATTGATTTTTATATTCAATTTACATGCTACAGCAGTGACAACAAAAGTGTAATTCAAGAAAATGCTCTGACAATAAAAAACACTCTTGAAAGCATATTAAAAGAGCTATCCACACAGAGTGATCTTTCTAACAAGATTATTGAACTTTAAAGAAAAGCAAATAATATATTTTAACCAGATAAGCAAAAAAGCAAGTTGCTTATGCTAACTTACAAAAGAAA
>PVHP010035288.1:0-18554 GCA_004024765.1 Zapus hudsonius | reverse complement strand
GAGGGAGGGAGGGAGGGAGGAACGAAGGAATGAAGAAACGAAGGAAGGAAGGAAGAGAGATAAAAGAGCATATGGATAGAAATCTGTAAGAAAAATAAAAATACAGCAAAGCTATAAGGCTGCAAAATACAAAACTGATAGTCAAAATTCAGCTGTATTTATAATTGCTAATAAGAAAAATCAAAAATGAAATAAAAACAGGTATATTTATAATAGCGTGGAAAAGAACAAAATACTTTTGGTAAATTTTATGTATTTTATTATGGTCTGAAAGAAATTATATTGTTAGCATGAAAATACTTCCAAAATTTATCTCCAGATTCAAGGCCACTCTTTTCAGATCTGTCCTCTCTTTTTTTTTTCCATATAGGCACAATCATTCACATAGAATTGCAAAACCAGACTATTCCAAATTATCTATAAAGAAAACAAAGGCACTCACCCTTGTTTATTTCAAAGCTGACTGAAAACCTCCAGATCCAAGGTGTGGCCTGACATAAGAATACACATGAGTCATGGTTTGGAACTGAGAGTCCAGAAGTAAACTCTCACATTGATAGCTACTTGATTTAAAAAAAAATATTTTATTTATTTGAGAGAGAATGAGAGAGATCAAGTGTTCAAACACAAAAGCCTATGAGGGTCATTTCATATTCAAATTACAATAGATGCTAAGACCATTCAATGGGAGGGGGCACAAATAGTGTTAGAATAAATAGGCATCCTCATGCAAAATTGGTTTTGGACCCCTGCTTCATAACATATAATAAACTAACAACAACAACAAAGAAAAAAAAAAGACAACCAAGGGCTGGAGAGATGGCTCAGCACTTAAGGTGCTTGCCTGCAAAGCCTGGAGACCTGGGTTCAATTCCCCAGTACCCACGTAAGCCAGATGCACAAAGTGGCTCATGCATCTGGAATTCATTTCTAGTGGCTAGAGGCCCGAGTGCACCCTTATACTCTCCTCTCTTCTCTCTCCCTCCCTCCCTCTGTCTCTATCTCTCTCTCTCCCTCCCTCCCTCTCTCTCTGCTTACAAATAAATAAAATATTTTGACGAAAAACAGGTAAAGGAGGAAAGACTACAAAACTCTTAGAAGAAAACATAGGTATAAATAGTGATAACCTGGGGCTAGGGAACCATTTCTTAGAAATGATCTTTAACATAAGCAGGCGAAGGAAAAAAATAGATTAAATGAGCTTCATCAAAATTAAAAACTTTCTGTGTTAAATGTGAAAAGACAAACCACATATATGGAGAAATTTTATACCCATCTCATCACTAATAAAAGTATAGTATCCATAATATATAAAGAACTCTCAGAACACAATAATCAAGAGAAGCAACTCAATTAAAAATAGAAAAGCAACTGCTAATTTGACTTGAAGCCTGCTCCATGGAAGGGAATTCCTGCCTGGTACTGAAAACCTAATCAAAAGCCTATGGATGGGGAGGTCATAAGCCCTAGAGGGGTGGGGGGAACTACTACTGTTGCTTGACTAAATGGATATATTATGCTTATCAAACCACACTTTAAATACTTATGTTTATGCTCATGTTATTAATGCTACTCTTACTTTTGGATAAGAGAAGTTTCTCTTTTTAGATAGCAGTGACCACTGTGGTTATTCAAAACTCACCCTAGGATTCAGGTATCTAGGTGCTGTCAGGTTTTTAGGAGTAATCTCTTCACAGTCCTTTCTCCTCTAAGGATGGGTAAGAGGCACCTAATTCACCCTCTTTGGTGAGGTTTTAGGGAAAGAGAAATAAGGGCAAAAAAAAAAAAACAAAACAGATTCTCCCTTACAGGCTCAAGGACATTCCTCACTTTTACTTTCAGAGCTCCTTCACCCCTAAACTGTCTCAATTGGCTACATGTATCTTGGGAAAAGAAAATTTGAAAACACATGTATAAATGCTTATTAAAAAACATAATACAGAAAGGATATTATTAAATAAAAGCATATACTTAGCTACAGTGATATGCTGGTGACCATGCAAATGCTTCACAAACAGCCCCTGGGGGCAGGAGAGAAGGTCTGCCTCAGAGCATTAGCTAGTAGTCAGTTTCCTGCTAAGCACACACCCTTCCACCCAGGGCAAACTACCAATTGACAACACTGAGTATGGCTAGGAAGAGATGCACAAAGCTCTAAGGAGCTGGTAAAAGAATAACACTGCCACCTGAAGGGTGGGGATGGTGAAAAGAGAAAAGCCTGTGCAGCATTGACTTGTTTTTTATATACATATGCATATACATTGTGCACATTTACTTATACTTACACTTACACACACACACACACACACACACACACATAAGCACGCATGGCGCACACTCAAATGTTAATGCAAGGTGATATCCCAGTGCTGATGACTTCTATAGGACTAGAAGCAAAAACACCCCCTCGCTTAGCAAAAAAGCACACCTATTCCCAAACCTCGGTTTTTGATACAAAGAACCAGGGCCCTTCAAAGAAATGCCTGATCCTCCCAGGACTGAAAAGAGGTATAAATTAAAAACATTAAATAGAGAAATAAGGAAAAGACCAAAAAAAAAATGGTGCGGGAAGGAGAAGAGGAAGTGTTTCATTAGGTCCTAGAGTCAGCCTGGAAGGCTCACACTGGCCAGATCTAAACACTTAAAGTTCCAAAATCACAGAGGATCATGATGAATGACGTACTAAGTAAGTAATGAGTTAGAAAGTAGGAATCCAAAAGCAAAACTGATAATACTAGATAATCAAAGAGTGAAGGAGTCAGGTCCTAGCTTGGGAATCCAGAGATGGTATTTTGCATCCACTTTTCTTGGAATTGGGGGAAGGTAGTGCGGGCAAAGATGTGCAGGCTGTCAGCCACTACAAGAGGACAAACTGGAGGCTGGAGAGAAGCTCAGTAGTTAAGAGCACTTTCTGTGCAAGCATGAGGACCTGAGGAGGTCTGAGAGACCACTCAATTTTGATCCCAAGACCCACATAAACACCTGAACATGGACATATCTGTAGTGTGTAACCTCAATCCCATAAGGGAAGCACTGATCAGAGAATTACCCAGGCTCACGGAAATACAGCAGTAAGAGACTCTAGCTCAAGTAAGAACAGGCAGAAGAGTGATGGGATGAGACACCCCCCTGCAGCCACTGTGAGTGCTGCATGAATACATTCATGTTCATACATAACACACACACACATACATACATACACACACACACACACACACACACACACACACACACACCACATGTGCAGAACACTGGACTAGATGCACAGCACATACAAACATCATAAAGAGTGGTCTAGACAGAATGCATTAGCAGTAGCTGGACCAAGGGCATTGTGGGAAGCAGGGTGGGCAGAGGCTCAGAGAGTGCTTTCCAGACTGCTCTTGAATCTCAAGGACCAAGCTGTAACCATAGTACCTGGCTCATAAAGCATCTCCACATCAGCAATGGGGGCCTGTAAGAAGACATTCTGTATCCCAAGTGAGGCCATGATGAAGGCACAATTCACATGGGCAATGTCCAGCCAAATTGCATGATAGGTACCAGACAGTAAGAAAAAAAAAACCAAAATTAGAGAATTTCTGAGTGTTTTATATTTGTTTTGTTTTTTGAAACAGGACATCACTGCAGCCTAGACTGACCTAGAACTCACTATGTAACTGGGCTAGGTTTGAAATCACTATAATCCTCTCACCTCAGCCTCCATGCCAGGCTAGTAGAGAACTTTTGTTTTGTAAAAGAGAATGTATTCTTCAAATGTCAGTATCACAAATGTGATGTGAAGACTGTAGGAATACTCCAGATTAAGAGACTGCAGACACACCCAATGCAGCACAATCCCAAACTCAGACTGTCCTGACTCAGGACAGACAACTCAGAGATGTCACTGAGCCAGTGGACATGCTGGAGACATGACGTAGATCAATGTGCACCTGAGCCATGTGGCTAGTGAGGGCCAGTCCTGCTCCTGGGAGATGGCTCCACCACATGCTGAACTGTCCTCCTGGCTGCCAACAGACCAATGTTTGTGCAGTGTCCAAAGGCTTCCATTTCTTTTCCTACTTACTCCTTCTAAGTTTTAACATATTCAAATAACTCTCTTCCAGATCCCGTTTTATTAAGAGTCACACATTTTTAAGGTTTAGAGAGACTTTATTAGATTTATTAGATTAAAAGATGGAAAGAAGAAGAGCTCTTGCCATTTGGAGTACAAGAGGGGATAGAGAGCTGGACAGAGATAAGGGGAAACTCACAAGAACCTGGAGACAGCCAAGAGAACTTGCCCTCCTCCTGTCAAACATATTTATAACTTTGTGGTGGTGGGTCCTACCTTCTGCCTCAGGTGAGCCAGAGAGACAGCTGACTGGTCTAGGCTAGAGGCTGGCTCAGGAAGTTCTGGAGTCTTAAGCTTGACCAACCACAATGCCATGATTAGATTTCAATTCTAGGAAAGGAGAGTGCCCCCTCCCCCAGGAGGAGCTCAGGTGTATAAAAACAGCTCTAGGGCAAGATAATTCTCCAGCAAATAAGCAAAATATTTACCATCCATCCATCTATTAGCTATCTATTTATCTATCAATAATGTCCCGTGCATTTTTTTTAAACTAGCTATAGAAATATAACCATTCCTACTTTTCACTTTCAGGGGTCCAGTCATCCTAACTGTCTTGATCCCCCCTATGAAGAAGTAACCTTAACTGCTATTAGTGGATCTGGACAGAGACCAGTCTGGCTTCTTCAGCTGAATAGGGTCCTAGGATGTGGCAGTTGGGAAACTTCTCCCCTGGAACTATCTAAAGGACCCCAAATGTGTATTGGTGGAGTGCAGGAAGACAATCTTGGAAGAAAATGTTGGGGAGAAAGAATGAAAGCAAGGAGTTAAGGGGAAGTGGGCACACAACAAACTGGATGCCTTTAGGGTTTTCATTCTTGTAAACTTTTAGGACTTAGAGAGCATTTGTGGGTAGATGGGGTTAGACTGTCTCAGGACCATCTAAGCATGAGCTGACTGAGATACACTCCCAGAACTGTTCACCAAATGGCACAGTAGTATCTGACATGGTCTTAATCTGTTCCTGAATGGCTTATAAAGCAGATGAGATATTAGCAATTATTAGGAATATATATTTAAAAATAACTATTCTGATATCTATAGTTGTTTTCCCTTATTGTAGAGTTAGAACTGCTAGAGAGGGAGAGGGGGACAACATGCCTTAAGGCCTTGTCTGTTTCCCCTTTTGGAAAGCTCTTTTTGTGTCCCTGTTCATTTCTGGTAGACTTAACAGACCATCCACATAGTATTTGAGACAACCCTTAATTTTGGTTATATGTTTCTTTCTAAATGTTTAAAATCAAGCAGGTAGTCAAAATTTAATCAAGGATGTACTTTTGGAGGTCACTAATGGCTCTCCAAAGGAGACCCTAGGGACCTGGGAGGAGGCTTATGGCTTCTCCAGTACTGGTGTTGTCTGTTAGGATGAGTCAGGGCCATGCTGACAAAGTGGCCTTCCCTCCTCTGGGAAGCCTAGAGGACTCATTTTCCCTCAATTGTGACTCTCCTGTTTTAGACTGTATACCAACTTTTTATTTTATTTTATTTTATTTTGGTTTCCGGATCTCCGTGTCTTCCCTGATCAGGAAGACAGGTGAGAGTCACACATTTTTAACAACCACCCACTTGTTACTCTCCCATTAGTCTTCAGACAATTCAATGGGCTTCTCGAAGTGACACGAGACTGCTTGACCATGCTGGTGCCAACACAGGGATATCTCTCAAGCCTCATCTCCCTGAACTTTTGGACCTCTTATCCTAGAGAAAAGGGAAAGTACTTGCAATGAAGTAGCTCAGACACAGGTGCTAAACCCAGTACCAGCCAACGCCATAGTGAATGGGCTTTGGACTTCATACCAGTTAATAGTGAAGGGGCAAAGCCAGAGTTCTGGACTGGCATCTGTCTAATTCTAACTCACCTTAGATTTCTGCTACTTCAGTGATAAAATGGGAGAATAAAAGACCTTGGAGAATTATAGGGATTCAGTGAGGAACTTATACCTAGAATACAATACTTATTGCAGAAACCATCTGGCCCTATTTATTTCTAGTAAGACAATGACCCTCTCTGCCCTCTTATAGTGGCTGAAAGAGCCTCTCTGCCTATACCTCCTTAACCATAGGGGACTGATAAGCACAGGTAAAGAGGTCCATCTCACCCATGGAACAGAAGAAAAGCCCTATCCAAGGTCACAGGACTATTCTAAGAAAAAAATGATACAAATGCCATCTCTGTATTCTCAGGCAAGGACTTGACTCCATCAGCCCACCTGGGCTCCAACCTGAAAGTGCCCTTCCCATAATTTCCTCTCAGAGTCTGTGGATTAACAAAGGGGGTGTAAAGCAGAGCTTGCTCTTGTACTCCAAAGACCAGTTCTCTCCTGCTACAGACAGCCCGCTGGGTCTAGTCTAAGGCCCAGACTTTATAGAGGGGTGGGGAGCAGTGAGATTGAGAGATAGTCTCTTTCCTAGTTTGTGAAGTGGAAGCTAGGACACAGGTGGAAAAATCAAACACATTTACTTGATAACAGAGTAAACAGAACTGTAGGTGACAGTCTTGAATAATGTAAGAGAGAAATTAGCCGGGGCACAGAAATTCAAGGACACACACACACACACACACACACACACACACACACACACATATATATATATATATATATATATATATATGCCCAGTTTCTGATGTCTGTCACTGGTTGTCCTTCATAAAAGGCAAGGCAACCTCCAGAACACAATTATGTAGTATATGGTGGCCAAGCACCAAACAGGACAGAGCAACCTAATACCTATGCTGCACTGTCAGGGAAGAAAATGAGAAAGGAGGGTGGGTGAGTGAGAAAAGGTTAACAAGGGAATAATAGCATCCTGGGCTCAAGAGCTGAGTGACATTTCTTAAGAGTAGATGACGTCAGCTACCCTGAGCAAGAGCTATAGGTGGGACACAGCCCACTACAAACCAGGCTCCTCACCACCAGGAGGAGCAGAGCAAGAGAAATGCATGCTGGTTTCAATGTGGCCTAGAGGTAAAGATTCTCCACCCCATATGCCTTCCCTTGCCACCAGGGGCCAGGACAATCCTCTGGATCCATCACTGTCTCTGCCTGTGGGCCTGCCAGACAGCCTGGCAGCAGGCAGTGGAGGGATGAGTGAGTCATCACATCCTGAAAAAGCCATCATCCCCTCAATGTCAGGCTGCAATCCAATCTGAGTCTCTGGGAAGGCAGTACTCTCAAGGATCCTGTGATAGGCAAAGGCCGAGTGAGAAACACCCAGAGAACTACTTAAAAGAAGGAAGGAAATAAACTGGTGCTGACATCTTGCTGCTTCCTTAGTGCTCCAGACTGGAGGATACCTGCAGGATAAAGAAGGCACTGGTACAGGGAAGGTCTCAAAACCTCCATGGCCATGTGCACTTTGTCTTGCTCTTTGAAAGGTATATGAATGACCTTCCTCAGCAAGCCTAGACTTCCCTGTCTTGTCTTTACTGGGTCTGAGACCCAGATTGGTTTTTATAAGGCACACTCCATCTTCTGTCCACATGACCCACACTGCCCTGATGGGTCAGGTGTCAGCAATACCATGCTGATGCCACATCTGCTTCTCTCTCTCTCTCTCTCTCTCTCTCTCTCTCTCTCTCTCTCTCTCTCTCTCTCTCTTTGAGACAGGTTTCACTATATAGCCCAGGGTGGCCTCAAACTCATGATCCTCCTTCCTCATTTCCCCCAACCCTTAATGCCTAGCTATACATCTACCTTTTAAGTAACAGAGAATCTGGTTGTTTCTGTCAGCCCTGGGTGTCAGTAGCCTGGTGCATGCTTCTATCATTACTGTGCAAACCCTATACTCTTACAGCCTCACCTCTAGCAGACAGAATTTTCTTCAAGTCCCTCTGTCCTCCATGACAATATAGCTTTAAAGGATGGCACTCACAGCAGCCCACCAGAACATGCTTGGCCCAACATCCCTGGGGAAAAAATGTCACAATCAAATTCACCCAATCTGGATTACATTATCTCAATACAAATAATTCTTTGTTTATAGACAAACTCTCCCTATGTAACCCAAACTGCCCTGGAACTCATGATGCTACCTCAGCCATCTGAGTCCAGAGATTATAGGCATGTATTACTGTGCATGGCTACAATGAAATTAATTTTTAACTTTAAAATCATCCTAAAGTTCAACCTAAATGCAAGGAACCAAGAATAGCTAGAAAATTATTTTTCTGGATATTATCTTTATCAGGCATATAAATATTCCATAAAACTAAAATCATTAAGACAGGTATGAGGTGTGACTGCACAAGAACAGATTGATGAGCAAAATGGTACACACAGGACAAAAGCAGCAGTACAATCAATGGGAAAATGAAATACTTTTCAATTAATGGGATTTTTTAGTATTTATTAGAAAAATTAACAGGTCTTAATCTAAAAACATGTTTATAATTGATTATCAAGTTAGGGTTAGTATATGAAAAAGTAAAACAGGGACATTCAGGGGATGCAATAAGTCTCTCTCAACATACACATGATGAACACATGATACAAACCATATGTATACACATCTACAAAGATATCACATGTATATATAGGTATGCTATACAAATGCACAAACATGCATGTACAAACACACAGTGAATTACACATATCAGCACCATGCATACATATATACTACTCAGCCTCTTATTTTTCCAGATCTGCTACATCCACCCCTTTACCTGCTTTCCAAATTTCAAAGTTTTATCATTTCTTCTCTCACTTTTTTTTTTTACAAGTCAGGGACTCGCTGTAGCTCAGGCTGACCTGGAATTCACTATGTAGTCTCAGGCTGGCCTCAAACTCACAGTGATCTTCCTACCTCTGCCTCCAGAGTACTAGGATTAAAGGTGTGCACCACCACACCTGGCCTCTCACAAATTTTGGAGGTGACTTCTAAGTTTTGAAAATGTGTTTGTTCTGGGCATGGTAGTGAAAAAAGTTCCAACTTACTGCATTACTATAGATGAGGTGTGTGCCAAGGAGCTTATTGAGTGGGTTCTTTTCTGTCCTGGTCTAGTTGGTGACATGCCCTTTCTCATCCAGCAGTCACTTGCTGTGTCCATCAAAGAGTCATTTTTTTCATATTTTCAAGTGTCACAAATTGGCTAGTTTTTCAAATAATATGTACAGTAAATAAGAAATTTGGTATTGCAAAGAACAAGGGACTTCCAAAAACCAAAACTAAACAAAACACTGTAAACAAAAGGTTCATGACCCTATGTTTCAATGCCCTGACTTTGTCCCTGAGATGGGGCTAGGGTGGTTCAACCAGTAAGGAGTTGTAGAAATGAGTCCTTACCTGACAAACGTGGTGGGATTGCAAGCACATAACCCAGGAAGACCCACCCAGGATCCTCCTTAGAGGCAGCATTCATCTGGCTCTGAGGAACTGTGGAGTCTTTGGAGATGGTGAAATGGAAACGAAGTACTTCTAAAGACACTCTCCCCCTGGGCAGCATCCACTACAGAGGAGCTCTGTTCTGGTTTGGCACACTACCCAGGAATCCCACCAGAAGCAACTGAAAGATCCAATCAATATCACCCAGAGCAATAGAGCCATTCTATTCCATGTAGCTTGCCGCTCCTAAAAGCTCCTTCCCTACCTGTGCTTGAGGCCATGGGTGCCCTATAAAAATCTGCCTCTGTGTGAATAAAGCTTCAGGGAGTTTCTAGAATCTTCCTGCTATAGCCCTCCACAACCTACTTGTTCAGAGCCTTACTCCCTACCTCTCTTAGCCTGGCTGCTTTGGGCCATTGCTAGCTTGGAGCCTGCTGTACAGTGCAACCCAGACAGCTGGAGTAACTGTGGTGGGCTCAAGCCCAGAATGCTGCATTATTTCCAGAATGGTAGGTCAGGGGAGCCAGAAGTCAATGCCCCCACCTGCCATAAGAATAAACTTACACAAAGTCAGAGAGGAAAGAGGCCCTGTACATAGAAGGTGTTTATACTTCTCTAGAGATTTCTGTGGAAATTAGATTCAGATTGACACAATTGTAAAGATGTCTCAAGGTGACAGGGTTTGGACATCCTCTAGAAAGCAAGTATCATTAGCAATACTTGTTTAAGAAGCAAAACAATCCAGCACAAAGAGAACAACAGACTTACCAGTATCTATTCTCAGCCCCTGCTCCATACGGGCTGATAGCTAGCCTAAGGATGAATCACAAAGCAAGTTCACTTCCGAAGTCACATTGACTTCACTCCTGCCCTAGCCATACTGCTGGCAGCTCAGTGAACATAATGGGCATGTCCCCTGCAGCCTTTGTTCCAGCTCCCCTGGGTATGGAACTCTTCACCCAACAGTACTCTGGGACTCACTCTGGTGCCTCCTACAGGCTCTGCTCAGACACTCCCATCCCAGAGGTCACCCTAACCTTCCCTGTTAGCATGGAGCCAGCACCTCATCCTCCCTTCTTTGTTTCTTCCACAGTGGTCTTTACACCTGACATGCTATGGAATGCGTTCACTGATTGGAGCCATGTTTCTACAAGGATGCCAGGATGCTGGAGGAATGCCCAGCCCTTCCCAGGCACACTGTGCACATGAATGGAAGGAAGAACAAAGAGATTCACTGTTGTAGCAATTTGCTAATAAGAACCCTGTGGATAGTAGTAAGGACACCAGCTCAGTATCACAAGCCCCTAACTCCTCACACTACTTCTCCTGAGAGGCTGCTGAGGCCCTCTGAGAGCTGAGATAGATTCCTATGGGTTTTCACCTGGATGCTGATCAGCACACCGGGTTGAATGAAGCACTCGAGGCCAAACGAAGAATAAGAAAGGAAAGGTACAAACAATAGCTCTGACACTCAGGGATCTGGGAAGAATTTGTAGCCCCAACTTAGAGAAATACTGTAGCATGGCACTGGCAGGCTGGTTGCTTAGAAGGGTAGGGTCTCCTCAGTAGGGTCACATCAGTGCCAGACTCAACTGCTGCAATAAGGGGGCAATGCCCAGCAAAGTTTAACAAGCCACTGAAGAATCTAAATTTTCTAATGCAAATGGGTTTCAAAACAATCCTTGGGATGGGGCTAGGGAAATGGCTGCTAGTAAATGCTTTTATTGCCCAAATAAGGGCCTACCCAAATCTGATTACCAGAGCCCACATTTAAAAAAATTAAAAAAAAGACATAGCGGCACAAATTTATAATCCCAGCACTTGGGAGGTAGGAAGACAGGTGAATTTCTGGGACTCACTGGCTAGCCAGTCTAGCCTAATAGGTGAGCACCAGACTGAGGAATGATATCTGAGGTTGTCCTTTAGCGCACACACAGCTTAAAATATTTGGAAAAAAAATCTAAGCTCCAACAATATATAATTCAAGATGCCTTTTGTCTGCTCAAAACTTATCAGGCACAAAAGAAGGCATACTCTGAGGATGTGTTCCCCCCCCCCACCAGACTGACTGGTGCCTTCATGACACCAGTGATTACTGACAAATCCTCTAAGGAGGGGACCTTGGTGGAATGGGGTCAGGAAAGTGTGAACATAAGAACATAACCTGATGGAGATATGGCCAAATTACCATATGTTCATATATTAAAGTTTTCAATAAAATAAAAAAAATTAAACTAGAGCATGTGTTAACCATCTGACAGAAAGCTGGAAAAGCTATGGGCTTCATGCAGTCCTATGGGAGAGAGAAGTCATCAACGGTGGTAAACAGTAGTGGGCCTTGCAAGCCTTAAGACTGGCCAGCCAGGCTAAATGTGCCAACTGGGGCAATAGTGGCACGTCTATTGTGGGGGAAACCAATTGCTCTCTAATTGGACTAGAGGCCCACTCCACGGGAAGGAATACATGCCTGATACTGAAGACCTAGTCAAAAGCCTATGGCAGGGGAGGTCATGAACCCTAGGTAAGTAATGCCTGATTCTGTCTGGCTAAACACATATATTATGCCTACCAAACTACCTTATAAGCACTTTTTTAATAAGCATACCCATATAATAATTTTACTCTCACTTTTGGATAGAGAAGTTCTTCTTTTTCAGATGGCAGTGACCACTGAGATAACTCAAAAGACACCATAGTGCTGAGAAGAAATGACAATGGAGTATTCAACACTTCCTGAGGCTCAGAATCTATTGCAGAAGAGGTGGCAGAAAGATTTTAAGAGCCAAAGGAAGGGTAGGACTGCTTACAATACAAATTTCCAGACACAAAGTGGCCTTGATATTCATGACTTTGCAGTGCCTGATAATACCTACACATAATGGAAGGAAAAGATGATGACATCGAAACAAAACAGAGACTAATTGGGAGGGGGAACAAATATGGGGGAAGTTGGGGAGAGGGAATCATAATGGTTTATGGTCTATAATTATGGAAGCTATCAATAAAGTTAAAAAAAACCTAAAGCATGCACCAAGAGTAGATATACTCCCTTCTGGAGTATAGCACTGTCCTCTGTGTCTCACTAGCCTGAAACAGCCAACTGTAGAAGGGGTTTCTAGTAGATCCACTATAAGGTCCATCCCAACTCCAGGTTTCCCCTGCCCTAGCCTCCAGCACCACACCATACCACAAATCCACACATATGTTGTTGGCACATTTGGCAGTGGCACAACTAACCTGCATGGGGATCCTTTTGACACAGAGAATGGGCTTCTGGAGCTGCCCCACTGGAAGAGAATGAGTCAGCAGCACACAGGGATAAACCAGCACAATGAGGGCAGTGTCCAATGACTGCCCTGTGGGCTCTTTAAGCCCACCATTCCCAAAGGCCATGTTGATGACTTGGAGCTACACTGGGAGTTATGTCTGTACAAACCTAGAAATGTGCCTAGAAATCTGCTCATCAGTCTCTTTTTAGCTAAATATGTTTACAGAGGCTGAGACTTATAGGTCTCAATGAAGGAAGAAAACCCAAAACTGAGCAGGCCACAGCAAAGATCTGACTTCAGGAGGGCAACCTTGACTCTTTCTTCAGATCTGGAGGACAGAGATCTCATTAGCTCACCTCCAACAGTAAAACAGAATAAGTTCTAGAGTACTGACAAGAAGCAGGAGAGGAGTAACTGCGACTTAAAAGGGTTTCCACTGGGGGAGGACAGGCAGGATGATCTGACTCAACTCCCATCATGGATCCACCAGTGCAATTATCATTTCTAAATAATTAGCACTCTCAGTGATAGTGTCAGCAGAACAGAAAAGGAAGTAGTCAGGATGAACTTGTTTACTCTGCTCCTCCAGCTCAAAAGAAAAATAGCATTGTGAAGACAATGCATGGCTATGGCTATGACGCATCTTATGAGGTGGGAGAATGCAGATCCCACAGGCCTATCTGATCTGGGCATGGCATTGTCCTATGTGGCCTTCCCCTCATTCAGACACTTAGGCCTGAAAGATCCCTCCACATGCAAGTTCAATGTCTTCCATACACACCTGGCCAGAGAAGTTTTATTTTCCTATTTACAATAGATCATAATTCAAATGAGCATAGGCATAGATACCCATGTTTTAATATTTTTAGACTATATTGATGGATTTTATTCATAATAAGACTGAGTAACTTCTTAAAGGTCTTTGTTTCAATTTCAGTATGTAGACTTCAGATGTTTTAAACTTCCTCACTATTACTTTCTGAGTTTTCTGAGTAGGTCATTCTCATTACCAGACTCAAAAGAGGGACTGCCTGATTTCTCATTGGCACTGCCTAAAAACAGCTCCTGGACTTTTCAGACAAACCCCCGATCGTATGCCCCAAATGGCAATGAGTGACAGAATCAGTTCTATACAGCTGTGCCACAGAACTTCTCAGAGCAGCAGGTTTCATGCCCTGCACAGACAGAAGACCATGTGCTCAGATCCTGCTCTCCATGACAGCCATGGGCCTGACAGCTGGAGAATATATGCCTGCTCTCTGTGTAGAGAAAAATACAATCAATACATCTAAAAGCACCTTATATTGCCACATAGTAGCACAGACAGCAGTAGTGTATGTCATCTTAAGTGCTTTCTCATTACAACTACCTGTTTTTAAAACAAAATGGCATCAATTATATGTTCTCTCAGAATAATGCATTATCTTATATCTATAATATTTGTAGAATATGTTCATATACTTATTTGCTTTTTTAAAAATGTCAAAAAATGACTTTTCTGAAAAGGTGTGTATGGAAGACATTGAACTTGTATGTGGAGGGAATTTTTAGGCCTAAGTGTCTGAATGAGGGGAAGACCACATAGGACAATGCCAGGCCCAGATCAGATAGGCCTGTGGGGAACTGCATTCTCCCACCTCATAAGAAGTGTCATAGCTATGCATTGTCTTCACAATGCTATTTATTGTTCAAAAAATGTCTATGAAAATCAAGCATCTATTATTTGATATTACTTGGACTGCTTTATGCTTATAAAAACATATCTACAAGTCAAAGATCAGATTACTCATCATATAATCCTTTTCTAGTAATAAAAACATACACTATTTCTCCTATGAATATGTGTTATGTATTTCCTATGAATATGTAAGTGTTATGTGTTCATTGAGGATAACTTAGAAAACTCAGAAATGTGTGAAATAGAGAGTATCAATTATCTCAGCTCTCAGAGACACACCATAAGCCCTTGGCTATATCGCTTGAGGCTTTAAAACATATATCCTTATGCACAAACATCATGCTCACCCATAGATACCTTTACATCATGTTTACTGACTTTTTGTTTGTTTGTTTTTTTAAGGTAGGGACTCACTTTAGCCCAGGCTGACCTGGAATTCAGAGTGGCTTCAAACTCACAGCAATCCTCCTATACCTCTGCCTCCCGAGTGCTGGGATTAAAGGTGTGTGCCACCATGCCCGGCCTGTTGTACTGACTCTTTACATGTGTTACTGACTTATGTGTCAGTGTAGTAAGTGCATTATTCATGTCATAAATCATTCCTATAATACGAATTGTTGCCTGATATTCTATTGTGCTGTAGAAGTGCACTAAGTGATTTGCTTAAATACTCTATTGGGCAACTGTTAATTATTTAATCTAATGCTGTAAAGAACATCCTCTGTACATAAATTTGTGCTTATAAGATTATTTTCTGAAGGTAAATTCATAAGAGTGAACTTTTCAAAGTGTATACGTATTTTCAAAGCTTCTCTTAGCTTCAAAAGACAAAAGAGCCGTCTGGAAACCTGTTTCTTCCAGCCATCCTGAGACACATAAGATGACACCCTCAGACTCTGTGCTTCCTGGCCAATATGCAGTATTATAATTCCTCTCCAGTTATGTGCCAATGGGAGAGTTGAAGAATGATGCCTGTGTACTGGCTTCAACTGTGAATGGTGAGGCTTCGCTCATTCCAAGCTTGTTGATAGTTGTGCTTCTATTGGGAATGCCTGCTAAAAACCTGATAGGAAACATGAATAAGTAGAATCTATAAGACATGACATGTGAGGACTACAGAAAGAAAAGTCCATCATTAATTTATAGGCAAAAGTTCAATAAATGTAACTGAGTACATTATAGAGAAGAAAAACTTCTGTTATTTTCAAATAGAATTACTTTTAAAGGAACCTACTGGTAACCTTGGGGCATGAGTGGAAATCATGTGAACTGTGAACTCAGTGAAAGTATAAAGGTCTATCTCCGTTTCTCATCAAAGAAGGTCTCCAGAAATACGGATATGCCAGGGCCCAAGAGTTTAGATTCTAATACTACTCTTCATGAAGGGAAGAGTAACTTCACCAGAAAGCAAGACATCCGCAAAAACATGAAGGCAGCCTTAATAGCCATAAAGCTGCTGCTCAAAGGGAGCTCTAGCCAAGCTATCCTGGCACTCAAGAGAATAATCACCATCTAGTTGAAATCTAAACCAGAAGCTCAGACTGAACTCAAGGTCTAAATAATCTCAGAAAATGCACTCAAGTAGCCCAGTTCATCAACTAGCTGATATGACTTGTGCAGCTTGCTCCCTTCAGGTCTGAGGTTTAACTGGTGGGCCACTGAATTATCCACACATCAAAGGTAAGAGAAGCAGCAGTGAAGCCATCACAGCCCTACAAAGGTAGTTAAACTGGGCGTGGTGGCTCACGCCTTTAATCCCAGCCCTCGGGAGGCAGAGGTAGGAGGATTGCCTTGAGTTCAAGGCCACCCTGAGACTACATAGTGAATTCCAGGTCAGCCTGGGCTAGAGTAAGACCCTACCTCGAAAAACCAAAAAAAAAAAAAAAAGGTAGTTAGAGGTGATGGGGTATTAAAACCACAGTGCAGATATTCAAACATCTAAATTCAGTCATAAATTTTATGATTGTTGCATTTCTGCATGCTTTTACTGCTCTTATATTTAAAAGAATTTCTCACTAACAGTAATGAAAATTTATTTTAGATTAGTATGTGTATTTAATTACTGAAATACAAATAGCAGTATGTATTCTTCCAAGGAAACCTCTTCAATGCTAAAGGCCTTTGCCATTTACCCATGTGCAGGTGTCTTTGCTCGCTTGATTGTTACATATTATCACTTCCTTTTTACCATTTCTCCATACTCTGCTTCCAGGATACAGCTTTTTATTGCCCTTTAGTCAGTTCCTCAGTTGTCTCTTTCCCCAGCAATAGAAATTCTAGCTACCCAAGAGTTGTCCTGTGCAAAGTAACTCTTCTCCATACCCTCAGCCACAGGCCCCGATCCAGTGCATAATGGACCTTGCTCACAGCAAGAACTTGCTAATGCTCAGCTAGGTACAGCTGAGACTGGCCCACCACACACTTGGCCTGGGTATGGCTAACGTAAGTGGACCTTCTTCTTTCCAGGAGCTGGGATGCAGACTCTAGTGGCCCTGGGGTCTAGACATTAGTGCCACACTGTCCCAATTTCTTGAGTTTCCTGGAATGTTCATTAGGATTAGCAATCTGTACTGCTGTTCTTTCCCAAAGTTTGCTGGCTACTCTTACACAGTTTATTTCCTATGACATTTAGAAGCCATTAATCCATTTCCATAAAATATCCTATTGTTACAATTCATTTTTTGAAAATGTTTTAAGTATAAACTATAACAGGTAGCTAATATTAGTGGGAATGGAAGAAAAATGAATTCTGATATCTCTCTCCTCCATGAAAACAATGAGAACATCAGCACAAATTACCCTAATTAACTTTTTCAAAACTCTGGAAACAAAGGGTTGCAGGAATCCAAGGATCATTTGTTCAAGATAAGCAACTGGATCTTGGTAAGAGCAGCACATTTTGTAGCATTTTAACTTACCCTACTCCCATCCCTTTCCCCAGCTCCACCAAGAGTTC
The DNA here is from genome assembly GCA_004024765.1 of Zapus hudsonius. Taxonomy (NCBI): domain Eukaryota; kingdom Metazoa; phylum Chordata; class Mammalia; order Rodentia; family Dipodidae; genus Zapus; species Zapus hudsonius. The sequence goes on along the minus strand of PVHP010035288.1, from coordinate 1,218 downwards.
AGTGTCAGGAGCCAGCAGCCAGCTATAGGAAAGCAGAGCACAGGGTCCTCCACAGTAAAAAAAACACCTGCATTTGAAAAAGAAAAAGAATCTCAACTCAGTAGGTAAAACTTTCACCTTTAGAAACCAGGAGGAAAAGGGAAAATTAATCCTAGTGTAAGCAAAAGGAATAGGAAATAGTAGAGTAAAAATAAATGAGAGGATAAACAAGACCACAAGTTGGTTCATAAAAGATCACTGCAAACCTTTCTCTAGATTGACAAAAAGAGAAGACTAGTTAACAATAATCAGGAAAGAAAAAGAGGACATTACTACTGGGCTTAGAAAAATAAAAAGGGGTTTGGAAAGATGACTCAGTAAGTGTCTGCTTCCTACCCAAGCATGAGGGCTTGAGAGACCCTGAGACCACCAGAGTTCAAAACTCCAAATCCCAGATAAAACAGCTGAGCATGGCCACATGCAACTGTAAACCAGTTCCACAGGGGAGCAGAGACCCAGGAATTGTTGGAGCCGCACAAGCTCCAGAATCAAGAAAGAGAATCCAACTTAAAACAAGAACAGGTGGAAGAGTGATGGAGCAGGACACCCAACTTTGTTCCACTCCAGCCACCAAAGGTGCACAATCCTATCAAAAGTGAACAACCACTGCAGGCAAGTATATGGAACACTGCATAGGCACACACACCCTATAAAAGCAAAGAATTTTTAAAAAGAAAAAAGGATTATAAAGAAACACCATGAACAGTTTTTACCAACAAATACATAAAATAGATTAACAAATTCCTACAAATATGAACTATAAAAATTGACTCAAGAAAAATAGAAAATGTGAATAAATCTAAAACAAGTAAAAAAAAAAAAACAAGAATAGCAATTTTAAAAACAACCACTGACTTCCGGGGAAGATGGCTGACTAGCAGACACGCCATAAACCTCGGGGAATTTAGGACCAGGTTCTTTAGCAGGGACCCAGCTCGTGGGCATTAGCTGCGGCCACAAGCCGAATTCCAGACACCTCCGAGTACAGGATCTGCACGACTGGAAGCTGACAGCGTGGAAAAGAACTCGCAGGAAGCAGTGAGTCCTGTGCTCAGGGGCCGCTGCCTGAGCCTTTCTTTCGGCAGGCCGGCTTTCCTAGGGGTTTGGCCCCCACCCTCCCGCCCTCTGTCTATCCCGCCCCTCCCGGGCACTCGCCTGTCTTTCTTTTTCAACTTTCTG
>PVHP010035287.1:0-18581 GCA_004024765.1 Zapus hudsonius | reverse complement strand
CTTTCTTTCTTTCTTTCTTTCTTTCTTTCTTTCTTTCTTTCTTTCTTCTTTTCTGTGCCTGCTCTGTGTTGTTCCTTTTTAAAAACATTTATTGCTGATTTTGCCCAAAGTAAGAACCTACAGGCTGGTTTTGGGTCTGTGCATGGTGTGCTTTAGGCTTCTGGGATGGTGCCTGGGAGGCTCTTGGGGGCCCTGGGTCTCCCTCCAGGACAGGCACCAGCCTCTGTAATCTCTCTTGTACAGTGGGAGTTTGGTAGATTTGGATTTTTATACAATTCCATTGATTGAAAAATGTTAAAAAAAATTCAAAAGCTTTTATTCCCATCACTCAGGAGGCTGTCTGTGAACTTGAGCTCTTGGGCAGATCAGCCTGAGCTAGATTGAGACCCTGCTTCAAATCAAACAAACAAACAAACAAACAGTCTATCATTTTGGGCAGTTGATGCTACTGTCTGTTGGAAAGTTTATAATTCTGTGTTTTTTTAAAAAAAAACAACAAAATGGACCTCTGCTGTTTAAAATTATTTTATCTTATAAAAGTCTGTCTGTATATATATATATGTATATATAATTTTTATTTAAAATTATTTATTTTAATTGATTTATTGTTAATAATTAGATACACTGTATGAACAAACCTTGTGTTGGTACCCCCAGTTTCCTTCCTCCCTGCCCCCAATCCAATCCACTGAGTGCCTTCCTCAGTGGGATTGCTGGAAAGGTCCATGGTATGGAGGGCTATGAATTGTATGAGCAGTAGCCTTTTTTTGAGGGGGGAAAAGGACTCTGGATATTCCCCCCACCATGGCTCTTACAGTCTTTCTGCCCCCTCCTCTGCATAATTAAAAAAAATTAATAACCTTGATTTCAGAGCTATAGGCATGTACCTCAAACTACAGAGTAAACCTTACATATGATAGGAGACTACAATGACTTTAAAGGGAAGTCTGAAATCTCAAATTTCCAAGCTTGATGTGCATATTGATATCACTTTAGTTTGCTCTTAGATGAGAACTCCTTCACAGTTAATGGAATAAAACAATGTGTCTTGAATCTTATTTGGTCTTTCCCAAGAGATAGCATGTCTTCCATATTGGAAGCTAATGAGTTAAATTTATTTTGAAGCAAGTTATCTATTGTTACTCAAGTCAGTCACTGTTGACTTGGTTGATAGACCATCTAATACAATATGTTCTTTCCCTCTTGTTTTAGTACTTCTGTATGTTTATACAGGTCATGCACCTCACCCTGATGTTTCCATCAATGAGAGACCACATGTATGATGATAGTTTCATAAGATTTTAATGGAGTTGAAAAATTTTCATTCCTTAGTTGGCATCATAACTATCAAAATATTATCACTCATGTGTTTGTGTGACACTGGTATAAATAAACCTATATAGCATTGTCTATAACATACAGTTTTGCACAGTGCTTAATGATTGGTTAATGATAACTAGTGGCTATATTAATGGTTTATTCATTTATTATGCTAGTATGTTAATATATATTTTTGGCAAGCTGGTGTTTCAGTAACCCAGTCTGTTGGGCTGGTAGCAGCCTCATACATCTTGTGTGTAGTGCATCTCTTGGTTGCATTCTTTTCTGGTCCTTAATATAATCTCCTATTGTTTTTTTGCTCATACACTTACAAGCAAGAGTGTTTGTACATCTGTAGCTCTATCTGGATACATATGTGCATGGTGTGTATATGTACATATACACACCACAGAGATAGGAGTGATTTAGGCTCTACTATTTAGGTTCATACAAGTAGTCAATCATGTTCCCACACTAGAATCATCTAAGGACACATTTCTTAGAATATTTGCCTGTTAAGCAACACATGACTTATTGAGACTTTACATCATAGTGGATCAAGGTAGCAAGTGCCATACACTCAGTTTCTTTTGCCAAAAACTTGGAGAAAAAGGGACTTCTTGTAATGGGAAAAGTATTTGCAATTATTTCTATTGTTTGTACACATTTATAATCAAAAATTCAAATTTCTGATGTGAAAAAAGTGTCCATAAAATATGCAGGGACTGTTTTCTCAATTGCTTCACCTCCTTCAAAGACAAAGGCTCTGAATCTGAAACAATTAAGTGGAAGGACTTTGTGATTTTTATTTTTCAGTACAAAGATCTATGTCCATATTCATGCCATGAGTCAAGACACACTTTATTTCTGCAAAACTTCAGGAACCTTAAAGATAGCTATACTTATGGATCTTATTTCTCTCCTCTTTCTTTTCTCAACTCATCCATATTTCTAATGCCCACCTTAGAGGCAGCTCTAGTGTACTGGACCAGGTACAGGCTTTGTCATAAAGGAGAGATTTGTGTTATCTCTGCCACACAAGCTCTGAGACACTGGCGGATGATGGCATGTATCAGTACAGATGAGCCATAAAGAAAATAATCACCATGATTGAGAAGAGCACACAGAATACTGTACAGTGTGTGTGTGTGTGTATAGGAATAGTGTACAGTTTGTGTGTGTGTGTAGGAATAGTGTACAGTGTGTATGTCAGCACACAGTGAATACTGACACCAAGGATTTGTAATTGGGATAAAAAGGCACAAAGCATAAAAGTTACCATCCATAATTTCAGGTGTACAATTTGGTGGTGTTTAATTATTCACAGTATAGTGAAACCATCAACACTGCCCCTTCCTAGAATTTTTATCATCAAAAGAAGAAAACTGGTATCCATTAGATAGTAACTCTTCATTTCTCCTTCCTACCAGTTCCTGGTTGACTAGTCTACTTTTTTGTTTCTACAACTTTAAGAACTCCAGGTGCTTTAATAACAATGGACTCATATGGCATTTGTCATTTTCTGTGTGGCTTACTTTGCATGTCATCTCTAAGGCCCATCCATATAATGACATGTCATTGAACATAAAGATTACATTGGTTTGTTCAACTTTTTTAGTTATGTTTTGTTTCTTTATTTTTCAAGGTAGGGTCTCGCTCTAGCCCAGGCTGACCTGGAATTCACTATGTAGTCTTAGGCTGGCCTCAAACTCATGGCAGTCCTACCTCTGTCTCCCAAGTGCTGGGATTAAAGGCATGCTCCACCATGCCCAGCTGTTCATCTTTTTAAAAAGTTAATTTTTTTTTCTGCGTGTGTAGAGTGGTGTGTGACATGATATATGTGTGGTGAATACACAGTTGTGTGTACAGATGTGTGTGCACATGCGTGTGGGAGCCAGAGGAAATTATGGGTGTCTTACTCTATGCCTCATATGTATGTTTATTTGAGACAGTTTCTCACTGATCCTAGACCTGCTGTTTTCCATCAGTGAGCCCAAGAGATTTTCATCTCTCAGCCCCCTGAAAGACTGGGGTTACAGGCATGTGTGGTCACTCCAAGCATTTTACATGTGTGCTGGGGAATCAAATTTGGTCAGTATCAAGTCCCTCAGACCCTCAGGCTTACTTAGCAGACACACTTACTTACCCATTGAACCATCAATCTCTTCAGCTCCCTGTTTGTTGATCTTTTGATGTCTACTTGGTGGTTTTGCCTTTTGGCTTGTTATGAAAAATGCTGCTGTGGGCATAGATGTACCAGCACCTATTCAAGACCCCAGTTTCAGGTCTGTGGAGCATGTCTACCCAGAAATAAAATTGCAAATCCTATGGTAATTCTAGTTTTTAAACTGGTTCTGGGGATGGAACCCACATGCTATCCAAGTACTCTACCACTGAGCTACGTTTGCGGCCCTAATGGTCATTCTTTAACTTTTTTGTGAGTAACTCCCTATTTGTATTTTTGAACCGGTAGTATGAATGCCAAAACTGAAGTTTTATGTTTATTCACAATAGAATTTTCTCTCCTCTATTCCAGCTTTATTAAGGTTTAATGGCAAATATAAATTGCATATATTTATCATGAACAAGATGATAATTTGATACACTACTTAAATATATGAAATAAGTAGATCAAGATAGTTTACATTGCACCACATTGTATCTTATTAATTTTTCTATCATGAGAATAATTTAAAATCTACTCTCAGCAACTGCCAAATGCACAACATATTATTGTTAAAGTCAGTCACCATGTAGATTTCCAAAACCTTATCTTGTTCATCTGAAACTTACCCTTGACCAACATTTCCTCATTCCTTCCCTTCTTCCCACAGTGATCATTTAATTCCCACAACTGGCTTACATGATATGAATCAGGACAGTGAGGTGAGGTCAGCTTATATTTCAGGGCTGAAGGAATACCTTGCCAAGATAGCAAGCTCTCCAGCCCATGGTTCTCAGAAATGTATTAGCTGTACTTTTAGAAACCACCGAGGATGAAGATTTGCTCAGACAGTCTCTCAGTGAGTGTGTTATACAACAGCCATGTGGACAGATGCAACATTTTCTGCTTTGGATCTTTCTGTATTTTAGGGCTTGAGGAGGCCGAAGACTGGCGGATGGGCTCCACTATCTCACCATGACTGCCGAAAACCCGATGCCTGGAGACCTGTCTCCAGCCCCCCTCATCACTTGCAAACTCTGCCTGTGTGAACAGCCTTTGGACAAGATGACCACACTCCAGGAATGCCAGTGCATCTTTTGTACAGATGTAAGTTTTCCTTAATGTTTTTATCATGAGAAAGTTCAAAGAGAAAAATTACAGAAGTACTGGATACTGTTCTGTGTCTTACTGCAAAGCCAAGGTTTGCTACACTATGATCCTGTTCTGGAAAGCAAACCTACTTTTGGATCATTTCCCAAATAGTATCATGAGTGGTAAATCCAATGCTTGCTGCTGTTTTAGTAGTGTAATATGTATATGAACTGTGTTTTAAAGCTCAGTATGGCACCCAGTCTTGAGCATATTAGGCAAGTGTTCCACCACTGAACTGCACCCCCAACATTTGAGTATTTGAGACAGGGCCTTTCTATGTATATATGTAGCTCCAGATGGCTTTTAACTTACTATGTATCCCAGGGTGATCTTGAGCTCATAGTCCTCCTGTCTTATCCTCCTGAGTTCTTGGGTTGTGATTGAATAAGCAGTCTTCCCATTCTGAAGATTTAAGCTCAGGAACCAAATAGAAAGCATTCTACATGTTTTAGTTAATTACCATCTTTAAGAAGGGCTTAAACAACCCCCATCATTAGGGGGCTTGGGGTGTTTGCTCAGTGCTTAAAGATGTTTGCTTGAAAAGCCTGCTGTTCAATTCCCTAGCACCCATGTAAACTGGACTCAAAAAGTGATGCAAGTATCTGGTGGTTGTTTGCAATGGCAAGAGGCCCTAGTACGGCCTCTCTCTTTCTCTCTCACACACATAAATTAATTAACTAATTAAAAATTTAAAGTGAAGCTACTAGGTATTTTGAATGATGGAAAATGAACAATTGTCTAATGAATTTCCTTTCATATACTCAATCATAAGCTACAAAGCACAAGATACAGAAGAGTTTTTTCCTTGTCATATCTCCTTTTCTTCTGTTTCTTCAATACTTTAAAAAGTTATTTATTTAATAAGTAGAAGTATTACATGTACAATTCATATGTTGGTACCACCATTTCCCTCACCCCTACCCCCATTCCACTGAGGGCTCTCCTCAGTGGTATTGTTGGAATGCTCCATGGCACGGAGAGCTCTGAGACAGTTAGTGGGGAGATGGGCAATGCCACCCACCATGGCTCTTGTAATCTTTCTACCCCTCTTCCTCAAAGTTCCCTGAACCATGGTGGGTTAGTTTTAAGTCTGCTTTAGTGTTGAACTCTCAGCAACTTCTGGATTTCTGCTTTGGAATGTTTTGAGTATCCTCAGTGTCTGTCTCCATCACCCTGGCACAGGTTGTCAGACTTGCTGTAGAAACAGCACTTTTGTTAATTCCATCACTTCCTCTGTGGTTTTGTATGGGCTGTAGCTGATATGTTAGGGGTGGTTCATCTCCTGCTGGGGAGTCAGCTATAATTTCTGCTCTCATTGGTGGAATTGGGTTGATCCTAGTTCTTGCTGCCTTCTGAAAAAATAAAAACATTCTCCAATGGAGAGTGAGATCAGCAAAGATTAAATGAGACAAGCATTGTGGAGCCTCTCTTTAGTTCCATGGTTGGTGGAAGTGTCCCCTTGGAGTCCAGATTATTGGTCTCCATAGAAATTTGGCTTGGATCCCAGTTCCAGCTAAGGGTTCCTTGCCAGTGAGCAAATCTCCTAGCCATTCAGAGGGCCCTTGATTATCACCTAGGTTGAATGTTACTATTGCACAGGTGTGTACATCTTGTCATGCTGGTTGTTGTTGTAAAGCAGTGTCCCCTGCTTTCACCCAACATTATTGGCCAATTTCCCCTTGTAACTCATGTAGCACTTTCCAGCACTATACAGGTTAATCATCTGGGAACTGACTTCCTTCCAAATTTCAGCTGGGTCTCTCAATATTGTGTGATGGTAGTCTGTGGTGTCTTCAGCAATAGGGTCTTATCTGTTACCCCAGGCACCTAATCAAGTGCTCTGGCAGAAGCCTGTCTTGTTTTGGGACCTTGTAGGTCTCTGATCAACAGTTCACCGTGTGTAGTAACTGATTTTTGTTACTGGGAGTTACAAGACAGAGCTGATTATATTAGGATGAGGCTTCATCTCACCCTCTTCGGGGCCCTTCTTACCAGATGATACCCCCATATTCCTTTGGAGGGTTATATCTTTTAGCCTACTGTCCAAGAGTAAGGATTCTGTGGTATCAATTCATTTTGCATTTAGTTTTATGTATGTCTCCTCACACCCTCCCATTCCCTGCCCCACAAACCCTGTCTCTGAAGTTGCATGTCAGGTTTGCTTGCTGTTCAAGCTGAACCTGATTAGGAACTGCAGATAAGGGAGTATATGTGATATTTTTTGTTTTTGTGTGAGTTCGCTGAATATGTTCTAAGTCCATCAACATTTCCTGAAAATTTCATTATGTCATTTTTCTTTACTGCTGAGTAGAATTCCATTGTGCATATGTACCACATCTTTGATATCCAATGGGCACCTTGGCTGATATCAATTCTTACCTGTTGTAACTTGAGCAGCTATAAACATGATTGAGCAAATGTCTCTATATTGAAGAGAGGACCTTTAGGGTAGATGCCCAGTAGAAGAATAGCTGGATCAGTTGGTTGCTCTATTTTCATCTTTTTTCAAGACCTCTACACTGAGTTCCACACTAGTTGTACAAGTTTACACTCCCACCAGCAGTGGGTGAGGATTCCTTTTTCCTCACCAAAATCTATTGTTGTTAGACTTTTTAATGATTGCCATTCCAGTTCTAGGTGCTATTTCTAGGCGAAATCTCATAAATGCTTTGATTTGCGTTTCCCTGACGATTAAGGAAGTTGAACATTTATTTAAAGTATTAGCCATTTGTATTTCTTCCTTTGTGAATTTCCTATTCAGTTCACTGCCCCATATTTTGAATGGATTGTTTAATTTTTTTATTACTTAAATTTTGGTGTTCTTTGCAGGTTCTAGATATTAGGCCTTTGTCCATGATGTAAGATTTCCCCCCACTCTGATTGGACTGCCTTTGTATGTGATGAGCTGTTTCTTTATTGCTGCTTTTAGCACTCTCTCTTTGCTTTGAATGTTTAGGGTTTTAACTATGATGTGTCTTGGAGAGTCTCTTCTTTGGTCCTGTCTGTTTGGTATTCTGTGAGCTTCTTATATCCAGATGGGCCTCTCTTTTGCAAGATTGGGAAATTTTTCTTCAATAATTTTGTTGAACATGTTCTTTATGCCTTTGGCCTGGATTTCTTCCCCCTCTGGGATCCCCACGATTCAGATGTTTGGTGACTTTAGGGTGTCCCACAGTTTCCTCATATTTTGTTCACATGATTTTTTAAAAAATTTATCAATGTTTTTAGAATCCCAATCAATTTCTCTGTCTTTTATTCCTGGTCTGAGGTTCTGTCCTCCAGAATATTAGCTCTGGTAGTGAGGAATTCTAGAGAGGGTTTTAATAGTTCTATTTGGTTTTTGTTTTCTTTTACTTTTTTCTGCATCATCTCCATCTCTTTGTTGAGTTCCAGATTCAGGTCGAGGTTTGATTTTCTTAATACTTCCTGAAATTTATTCTTGCATTTGATCATGTCTTCATTAAGCTTAGTCAGCTGGTTATTGAGATTATCTAGTTGTTGGCTTACCTTCAGTTTGTGTTTTTCTCTTTTAAGGTCCCTTTGATTTTCTGTGGTTAAGTTAAGCCTGTTGATGGTTGTGTGCTGTATGGTCTGATTTTATTCCACTTCATTTATGTGTTTATTGAATGTTTCCGGTTCAGCCATTATCTTGGCCAGAGTCTTCTTGCAATTACATCCTGAGCTTATTGTGCTCTCATTTTGGGATTATATTTCTGTTGTCTTCCCTATATTTATGGGGCAACTTCCATTTAGGACTAGGTTACCTTAGTGGGGAGCTCTCAGCTTGCTGCATTGTGTTCTTTTTGCATTGGGGTCTACTCATCTCAGGATAAAAGTAATTTTCCTTAAGGAGGGAGTGAATATTTGTCCTTGTAGGGTCTTCAGATAGTTTTATATTTTTGGTTTGAGTTAGATTGGAGTGCAATGGCATTTTGTCCACTGATGTACAGGTTGCAGAGGTTACATGTGCACTAGCTGGGCTGGTGGCTGGTATAAAAGTTACTTTGGAGGTCAGAGATCTCCTATGGTTGTAATCACAGCTGTGCCTTGCCTCTGAGGATCAGGGGGCTCTGGAGCAGTAGCACTTACCCCTCTTTCCCTACCCTTCCCCAGCTGAGTGTATTGTGGAATCCACACTGATACCCCATGACACATGCCTGCCAGATATCTCTGTGTTCCCTAATTGGAGTGAGGATGATGCAACATGGGGGCCATTAGGTGGGTGTGGTGTGGGGGGTGTGGTGTGGGTTAAAATCTTATTTCTTCAGTGAGTGTTCTGTTTTAGGTTTGAGCCTGGTTGGAGTAGGATAGCATTGTATCCACAGATGTGCAGGTTGTGGAGGTTATAAGCATGCCAGCCACTCTGGGCTGGTGGCGGTAGTTGGAGGTGGGCAGGATGAAGTGGGTGTACAGGCCCCAAACACATCAAGACCCTCACCAGTCCAGGGTTTACAGGTTCCTAACACACTGGCACTCCAAAGCACAGGTCCCAAGCTCACCCGTGCCCTTTACTACCTCTGTGATTGCGTAGTCCCAAACATGCCAGGCCCCTCACCAGTTCTGGATACCCAGTCCCCCTCATGCTGGTGTCCCTAGAGCACAGGCCCCAAATATGCCACTCTCTTCACCAGCCTGGTGTGCACCAGCCCCAAACATGCTGAGGCCTAAATGCACCTGACTCGGACATGCTGGTTCCCTCACCAGTCCAAGGTGCACTGGCCCCACAAATGCTGGCACCCCTAGAGCCCAGGCCTTAAACACAACCTGCTGTATACCAGCTCCAAATACACTGGTGCCCCAAGTTTACCAGCCCCAAACTCACAGTGCCCCTTACTGACCTGGAGCACGCAGGCCTCAAACACACTGGTGCCCCAAAATCACTGTTCCATAACTCACTGTGCCCCTCACCACCTGGAGTGCACTGGCCCCAAACACCAGAACCCAGACTGCAGTCCCCAAATACATCTTGCCACTCACCCGCTCAGGGTGCACAGACCCCAAACACACTGGCACCCTGAAAGTACAGGTTCCAAACTCACTGTAGACCTCATCTGCCTGGAGCACCCTAGCCATACATACACTAGTGCCCACACCAGCCCTAAACACACAGCAACCCTCACCCGCCTCTATTTCAGGTTTTTTTTTTTTTTTTTAACTTTGCAAGGCTGGTGTGAGTGGAGAATCCCTTCATAGCTCTGCTCATGCTGCCTTAGGCTGCAGCTGGAGCCTATTCTGCCTGGTTGTGTGTTTTCTAGAAGTCCTGGGTCTCTCCTACTTCTCTTCTGGGGTTGATAATTCCTTATACCCCTTTGCTTCTCAGTAGAAGAGAGTATTTTGCAGTTTTTCTGCCCGCCCCCCCCCTTTTATTTTAGGCTGCTTTGGTGTAGCTACTGTGCTGCCATTTTAATCGGAAGTCTACAATACTCTTTTTAAATATTTTATTTATTTTAAAGCATGGCAGGGATAGTGAGAGGGAAGGAAGGAGATAGAGAGACAAAGGGAGAGTGAGAGAGAGGGAGGGGAAGAGAAGGGGGTGCACCAGGGCCTATTGACATTGCAAATGTACTCCAGATGCATGTGCCACTTTGTGTATCTGGCTTTACATGGGTACTGGGAAGTTGAACCCATGCTAGTGGGCTTTGTTAGCAGGTATCTTTAACTGCTGAGTTATCACCCCAGCCCTACAATACTCTTAATTCTTCTACAGTAGCAAAACAGTAACAGCAGCAACAACAAAATAACCCAGAGGATCTCCAGAGGTGAACTTCTCTTTTAGTGTGTGTGATGGTTAAGTTTTGTCAACTTGACCTGTTAGTAATCTTGGGTGGGTCTCTAAGGTTGATTACAGGTAGGCAGCCCTCTCAGTAGGGGGCAGGATGTAAGGAGGTTCAGGAGAGCTAGAAACAAATATCCTTTCCTGGGAGAGCAGTACAGGAAGGAAATTCCAGAGACTCAGAGAGCAAACGAGTGTGAGAAAGGGTTGTAAGACCCCACCCTAAGGCTATTTAAAGCAGAAGGAAATCTTTCTCTCCTCTCTTCTTTCCTCTCTCTCTCTTCTTTCCTCTCTCTTTTCTCTTCTCTCCTCTCTCCTCTCCCCTCTCTCCTCTCTCTCTCCCCCTGCCTGTTTTCTGGTGTGTATGGTACTACTGATGGCTTCTCTCTCTGCTTGGACCTATGAAAGGGAGTCAGCCTCTTTTGCCATTATGGATCTTCACCTGGATCTATACCTTCAGTAAATCTCCTCCCATAACTGTGCCTGGTTTGGAGGGTCATCCCAGTGGTGTGTGGCTGACTACGTACGTACCTGTGGTCTTTATTACTAACTTTCTTGATGGCTAATAACTGAATGATGAGATCCTATGGAAGATGGGAAAAATGGTACTGTTTATTCACTCCATACGTATCTGCTCAGTAGCATCCTGTGTCCTGGAAACTGTTGTAGGCACCAAGATTTAACAGTTAAAGAAACAAAGCCTAGAAACAATCTTTGCCCTTATACACTATCAAAGAAATGAATGAGCAGATCTTATATGCTATTGAAGGTTACAAAATAAGAGGAAGCATCGTAAGTAGATAAATTTCACAGGACTGGGTAGTAAGGGATTAAGAAGAAAGCAGAAGCAAGTCCGGGAGTCAGGAGTGTGGATCTGGGGAGGATGCTGAGGTTTTAGGGATGTCAGTAGTAGGTCTCCCAGAGTAGTGGCCCTGATGTTTCTCCCCCTTCATCTTGCCTCTATCTGTTGCTTTATAGGAAGAGAGGTAAAGGCATTGCCATCTCAGGGAAGTCTTGCCTTGTTTTTCAATACTGTCTGTCAGAAATGACGACTTCTTTGTCTTTCTCACACTTATTTCTGACCTTGCTAATTCTGGAAGCACATGAGTCCACAACAACTTTTGGTGCAAAGCAGGATAGAATTTTTTCTCTGAGTGTGACTGGTCTTTTAAAAATAGGACATGGACTGTAGTTTTTACTCATGGTGCAGAATGCAAGTTTGTACATCAATGATGGGAAAAGACTATCAACCAAAGGTTGTGTTTCATAGTGACAAGGAAGGAGCTCTAACATTGGAACATATGGAAACGTATTGTTTCCATAGATTTTAGTATCTAGTTAAAGACAGTTAAACTGCTTTTCATTTCTCCATTAGCAATGTGGGGGCAGGAGTTAGTATGATTAAATTATTCTGCCACCTAAATTCATACTTCCTCATTGTTGCAGTGTTCAACAGCAAAAAATCAAATGGCTTGAGTTTTTGGTCCTCCTCCAATTCTGGTACATTTTGTGCAGCTTGTCATTAACCTTCCCTGATCTCCTATTACCCGAGATCTACTAAGACAGTAAGCGGAGTATGTGTGACTATCAATAAATCTGATATAGAATCAGACTCACCTGGAATACTACCATTTTGGAGGGGAGAGGGTTAGAGATATGTTTCTTCCTCAAAAATGATATAAACATGTATCAAATGCCCTCAGACTTTTATTTGCATTTGAATTAAAGATGCCAGGTTTCTTCTGTGTTTTCAAGGCTGCGTAGAAATTTGTACCATTTTTGAAGTGTCCCAGGATTTTAATTTCCACTTTGAAATAGGACTCTGTGGTAGTTTGAATGGATGTCCCCCAATAGATTCAGGAGTTTTAGTAAAAGCTTGTCTCTAGGCACCTAGCTGGAGGAGGTGTCACTGTGGGGAGGAATCCTAGGGTCCAGCCCTAAGGTGCTACTGGAGGTGGAGCTGGAATTCCAGCCTAAGGTATGCAGAGAGCTGTCTGAGCTCTGCCTGGGTTCCCTGCTACTTGGTTGCCTGAGTTTGCTTGCTTTTGGAGGGGCTGGTGATGGATTTTTTTTCTGACTGCTTGGATCTATAAGCTTCAAACAAATTCCTCTTCTTCTCACAAATTGTATCTGTTTGAAAGTTCATCCCAACAACTGAAGCTATGACAGAAATGATAATATCTCCCAGTTATTGGCTGGGAAAGACCTCTTGTGCACATCATATTTTCAAAATGGGCTTATGCGTTTTGATGAGACCTCTGTCACTGCTGCTGGTTGGAATGTCCAAGTGCAATGGTTTCCCTGTGGTTTAGCTCTGTCACTTGCCAAAGGAGGTTAAATTCTTGTTGCTTCCAAAATCTCTGCCCCAAGTCAGTTGTGTGATTGGGCAAATGATTAATCTTGTTGGACCCATTCTCCCTCCCTTCTGTCTTTCTTTCTTTCCTGAATCTCATGCATCCCAGTCTGGCCTTGAATTTACTGTGTAATTGAGCATGATCTTAAACTTCTGATTCAAGGTCTAGGCTGGGAATACAGGCATGGGCCACCACATCCAGTTTTATGCACCACAGGGGATTAAATCCAGGGTTTCATGCTTGTTGGGCCAACACTCTACACACCGAGCTCCATTTTCAGCCCAGGTCCCTCAGACAAGGGGCGCAACATACTCCAAGAGTGATGAATGGATGCATGCAGAGATCTGAAATGACAGTTAAATGTTAGTCACCTTGTCCCCTATTTTGTTCTTATCTTGGAGGGACATAATGCACACTGATATTGTAGAAGCTCTGTGAAATCTTGTAGTTAAGAGGAAAGCAGGGGAACCCTAGCTCACATCCAATAAGCATTGCCATTTGCCTTTGCTTCTTTCTATTGACTTGTCCACAACTGGTGCTCTGAAGAACACTGCTTCAGATTGTCCAAGGTGGGGACCACTGATGCCTCTAGCTTGTTTAATACAAATAATCTAAACATGGCGATTTAAGCTTTCATTTTTGGGACTTTTATTACCTATGTAGCTATATCTCTATCATCTAATATATCATCTCTTTACTTAGGCATTGCATTACTGATAGCCCTGGATGTTCTAGTATTTGGTATGTCACCCACTCTGACCTCAAACTTGCAGCAGTCTCTGGAGTGCTAGGAATGACACATAAACCACCGTGCTTGGTTCTTTTCTGGTTTTTACACTTCACTCAGACAATGCCACATGATTTTAATTCAAATGAAAGAAAGTAGTTCACAAAAGTCAATTACCAAAGAAGTGTAAATTTATGAGTTTGCTTTCTTATGGGCAATATTTGCCTCTGATTTATTTTGAAGACCGTTTCTGTCAGCCATGAATGAAGGAATAATAAAAATAAAGTTGTTGCTTGTTTGTATAACCTAGATAATTTCACCTGAAAAGAGTTGGTATGTTGGGCATGGCCCGTTTACCTTTCAGATTAAAGACAGGATGTGTTGAGAAAAAAGAAAATAAAGTTCAACTATATTCATGCCTTTTTCCATTACATTTTATTGGGTATAGGGAGTTAGAACTCTTTTTTCTATGCATTTCTTGCAGCCAGATGGATTTTCCGGTGTTTAAAAAATGAGAGGAAATATAAAACTTTAGACCAAGCCCTTCTTTTCTTTGGAGCCTGGTCAGTGACCTTTAAGAAAAACTCAGACATGGCCTAGGAGACAGAGTGAGGGAGACCTGTGCTTTGTGTATGCATATGTAAATTTGTACATGCACATGTGATGTGTGTGCACATACAAGGTTGGTAACTCTGAAATGAAGCAAAGGACCTTTAGTGCTTCTTGCCTTGGTTTTAACTCCCATCTGCAATGGAGAAAGCAATGGCATTTTCCTGCCCTGCACTCATGTCTAGTGATAAAGAATGAAGGTACTGAGCCAGGATGACCTAGACTGAAGTACAGGGTTTCCCTTGTGCTGTGAGATTAGAGCCTCTTTGTTGGATTCTCTAGCTCTTAGTTTCCTCACTGAATGAAGGAGGAGTTGATAGTGCCTGTCTTGAGATGTTGTAGTAGGCATCGAATGTGAATACCAGTAAGGAATCTAGCTCAGTTCCAAGCCCATGTTAAGCTAGCATTATGGTTTCTTTCCTACACCCTGTGCATACTGAGCTGTTCTGTCTCTGAAAAATGTTTCCGAGCCACAAAAGCCTACAAAGATTTGACTTCATTTGATTGGCTTCCTTATTAGTTTTTTTTTGTAAAAAGACAATTATATATAGGTAATTTTCATCTCACAACTCTACTGAGACACCCAGGGAGGGAGGGAGGGAGGGAGGGAAGGAGGGAGGGAATTTCTCCAAAGTGTGACTTAAAGCTGGGTTTTAAACTGAAGTCCTAAAAGGAGGTCAGGAAAAACAAACATATACTAGAGAGAATCAATGAGCACATTTTTTTGATGGACTTAAAAACCTCAGATGGAAAACTTTCTCAAGCTGCCATTTATTTAAGGGCCATTTGTCCCCAAGAACAACATGCTCATTATTTGTTAGTCTAATATCACTTATTTTCCAATGGTGAAAGGCAATGCCATTTAAGTGCCTTTTATATAGGAATCTCTGGAGCTACAAGAAATAATGAGACATCTTTTTTATTTTTCTTCATTGTTAATTTTCATAATTCTCTTCCAGTATCTTCTTTTGTCACTTCTCCCCCCCCCCCTTCCACTGAACTCCTTCTGTCTAACTAGTCTCTCTTCTACTCTGTTTTGCTTCTCTGTGTGTGCGTGGTTTGGGCAGATATATGTGTCATGTAGCCCTCTTGCTCTTGCCTGGAGCTAAATGGGTTGCCCAACTGCATCACTTTTTGCCTATTGTTTTTTGAGCTGAAGTCTCTTACTAGTCCCAAAACTTACCGTTTTTTCCCCTAAATTCTCTGCTCCCCTACAAGACTGGGGTTACATATCCATGTAGCACATACTCAGATGTTTATGTGGATTCTTGGAATTGAACTTGAGCTGTCCCTTAGGTCTTCTCTGGCTTTCATGCTTGCACAGGACGTGCTCTTAACCACTGAGCCATCAGCTCAGCTTCCTTTTCTTTCTCTCTTTTTTCTTAAATTAAGAAAAAACTCATTATTTTTATGGGAAGACTTCAGCAACTGAGTAAAATGAAAGACCTGATTAACTGAAACATAATTTCTAAATAAGTGAGCACAGTAAAGCACACAGGTGGGTAATCATCTGCCTAAATCTGTATCAGTGTTAATCAAATAAAATAATTACAACAATTTATCAAGGAAAAATATTTAGAATATAGTTAAGTATGTACTTGAATATTATTTCTAAATACATATAGCAGATATTCTTAAATTACAAATTATCTATCCTGAGCTTTTGCCACAAAATAACCACAAAATGACTGATCAGTGTCAGCTAACTGAATGAGGAGATGGGAACTGCAGAAATATTCTGGCCAGCTTCCCTTTTCTATTTTGATGACTTTTTTTCATCATCTATTGAAATGTTGATGAGTTCAGTATTGTGGAGGTCTTGTGGAGGTAATGACAGCCACTGTGAGGTCATGGAATAACAGACACAAAACCCAAAGATAGAGTCTTAGAGCATTCCTCCCTATCCTCTGGCTCTTCTATTCCTTCTGCAATATTTTCTGAGCATTGGAGGGTCTGATAAAGATGTCATCATGAGGCACCTTAGTACAGGCTAGTGTCACAGAGACTTTCTGTTTTCTTTTCAGGCCATGCGACCTGCAAATCTTTCCAGAAGCTTTGAAATGCTACAATTTCAAAGCAGTTTTAATTGATCGCTGTATTGGCAAAGTCGTCCAGAGAAAAGTAGCCTGTAGTGGAAATGCAGTCATGGAGGCCAAGTCCCATGCTTTATAAACTGCATAGTGGAGACTCAGGAGAAGTAGTGGTTTAGGTTCCCGTGTGTGGGAGAACCAATGGTAAAATTCCAGGTGTGAAGATGGGACTAGAGAAAACAGTCTCATGTTTTCAATTCTGGTTAGGTGGTCAGGAGTAAAGTCTGTCACTGTACTAATTCTGTAAGTTCTTGATCTAGATTGCATGAATTTCCAAGCTTTATGCTTTTTCTTAACTTTGCTTTGAGTATTTAAAAGTAAGTCAATGAATTTATCTTTGTCTTTGTAAAATGACCTCAATATTTTTCATATGATCTCAAGTGATTATTACATCTATTGAAAGTTTTAATGATAATCATGTGATAACTTTTGCAATGACCATTGAAGTCACTGGTTTAAAATGCCAGTTTCGATGCTAAGTTTTTCCACCTACAACTGAGCTGCTTCCAGGTCACATGGCATCAGGGGACTAAGAATGAATAGGAATAGCTTGAGAAATGGGTTAGAGATGACTCAGGGAGGTGCTGGCTTCCTGGACCTATGATCTCATTCACACTTAGTGCCCACTCTCACTTATTCAAGGGAAGTAGTAAATAAAGTAGCAAGAGACAAGGTACGGCAACAGAGGTCACACTGTGAGGCCCTCATGATTTGTCAGCACTGCAGCCCTGGAACTGGAAGGGACCTGAAAGGGTCTGCTTTTCTCCATGCCAAGAAAGACATCTTTTTCCTGGATGCCTCTGTGGTCTGTCACTTATATCTCAAGGCTGATTATTTATTCAAGAAATATTTACTTTCTTTGTCATGAATAAATTCTGATAGTTGGAATGTAATGGTGAATGATTGGCTGAAAGCTCTCTTTTCAAGGAGTTTAAACTTTAGTGCGTACTATAAATGCTAGCAAGTAAATACAGAAGTCAGATGATGACAGGTGCTCTCATAAAGCAAAGTAGAACAGGGAATTAGTACTATGGGGGATGAGTTTCTTCTAGATGAAGCCTCACTAGGTTTGAGAGAGACCTAAAGGCAATGAGATGCAAACCTGGACAAAGAGGTGCAGAAGGAAGCAAGTTGGAGGTGTCGGGCAGAGAGTATTGTGTGGGTTCTGATCCAGTAAGGTCAGTGTGCCTGGAGAGCATGTATGCATGCACATGTATGTGCATGTACAGGTGTGCATGTATTTGTAGGGGGAGGAAGAGATGAAGTGCGAGGTGGTGGCATTTATGTGTCAATGTGTAGGACTTTTCAGGCTGTGGTAAGGATTCAAACAGAAGTCTTTGGAAGTTTTCACAATGACATGATGTGTTGTTTTAAATCGGTCACTGTATTGTCAGAGTTCTCCAGAGAAAAGTAACCAGTAGTGGAAATATATGCAGTTATGGAGGTCAAATCCCATGCAAAGTGGAGACTCAGGAGAACTGGTTTCAGTGTGAGTGTGAAGACCTCAGAACTAGAGCTCATGGTAAAAGCCCAGGGGTGAAGATGGGAAAATATCAGTGTCCAGCATCTCAAAGAAGGAGGAAGGTAGGGAGGGAAGGAGAGAGAGGGAAGGGGGGAGAAATTCTTTCTTACATCTTTTTCTTCTAATCAGCTCCTCAGTGGTAGGTTGGGTGATTACCAATCTTCTTTGTTCTATTAATTAAATCTTATCAATTAAAATCTGAATTTTAAGCTGGGCGTTGGTGGTGCAAGCATTTAATCCCAGCAGAGGTACGAGGATCACTGTGAGGCCAAGGCCAGCCTGAGACTAGATAGTGAGTTCCAGGTCAGCCTGGGCTAGATAGAGCAAGAACCTACCTCAAAAAAAGAGTTAATTTTAATCATAAACATGGGAAATTAATCTTTAATATCTTAGAAGCTTGAGGCTCAACCAACAAGTCACATAATAGCCACCACACACATGTTCTGGTTACTACACAAACACAGGGGCTGGGATGCAAATAGGAAGACTACTTAGAAGGTATCGTGGTTTGAATCTGGAATGTTCTAGACTGGCTCATGTTCTACATGCTCAGAACCCTGCTTGTGATGGTATTTTGGAAGCTGTGGAGAGCCTGTAAGAGGTGGGGCCTGGCTGGCTGAAGTGGGTCACGAGGGGAAGGCCTTTGAAAGTTCCATTCAGCTCCAGGTTCCAGCCTGGTGTAACCATGCCAATAGCTACCACCTCATGCTTTCACTGCCACAAGCCCGGGCCTTCTGCCATCACACCTCCCCATCACGATGAACAAAACTTCCAGAACCATGAGCCAAAATAAACCTTTCTCCTTTAAGTTGTTTTTGTCAGCCATTTTGTCACAGAAGCATGAAAAGTAAATAACTCAGAATGTTAATG
>PVHP010035286.1:0-18575 GCA_004024765.1 Zapus hudsonius | reverse complement strand
AGAGATTGATGGTGCCCTGTTTGTTTTAAATCTTGTATTGGTCAATCTGTTTTTGCTGTGCCTCATGTTTTGCATTGTGAATGTTCTGTGCCATTACGGGTTTATTTTTGGTATTATGGCTCAATTGAAAGCTGTGGGGACTTAAGAGTTGAGCTGAACACATTGTATTTGCATCATGTATGATTATTAGTTTGTGGGGTCCAGGGGTGGACTGTCATGGTTTGATCCAGGTGTCCCCCACAAACAAATGGGTGTGTTCTGGGTAATCGATCCTCAGCTGATGGCAATTTGGGTTTTACAACCTCGATGGAGCTGTGTTTTTGGGGGCAGGCTTTTGGGGGTTATGAGCCAGCTTCCCCCTTGCCAGTATTTGGCACACATTCCTGCCACTGTTTGCAGTGCTGTGGCAGAGGTGATGTCCACCCCTCTGTTCATGCCATCATGATGATCATCAGGATGATCATCAGGATGGAGTCTCCCCTCAAGTCCGTAAGCCTATTAAACCTGTTCCTCCACAAGCCGCTTTTATTTGGGTTCTTTCTGCGCAGCAACTAGAAAGCTGACCGCAACATCCAGCAACCTGAAGGTAACCGTAGCTGCAACAATGGTGATGATGTTGGTTGTGACAGTGACGGTGGTGGGGGTCATGAGGATGTAAAATATGATGATATTGACACTGTTGATGACAGTGAAGATGGTGATGATGGTGGTGATGGGAATGGTTGAGAGCTAGAGAGGTGATTATGGTAGTGGTGATTGGAATGAC
Source organism: Zapus hudsonius (assembly GCA_004024765.1). Taxonomy (NCBI): domain Eukaryota; kingdom Metazoa; phylum Chordata; class Mammalia; order Rodentia; family Dipodidae; genus Zapus; species Zapus hudsonius. The sequence goes on along the minus strand of PVHP010035286.1, from coordinate 17,809 downwards.
AACATTTTGGTGCACTGACAGGTAGCATCAGGGCTAACTTGCAGCTTATCACATGCTACTGAATGACTGGCCTCACCTTAACAGCTCAGGCACCATCAGAGCAGTTGGGAAACTGCTCAAGGTCACGCAGCCAATTCCTATTACCTCTGAGTTGCTTGGACTTTATGATAAAAGCAAGGAGAGCCCAAGTGTCTTACGAATTCCTATGGCTGAGCTAAACTCTGCCCTGAGGTATGGTGGGCAGCACCAGCAGGAAGCTGGGGTGAGATCCTGTGAGGCAGAGAAGAAAGAGCAGGGAATGTGCAGGGAGCGAGGGAGGCAAAGCCTCCAGGAAGCCAGTGTAAGAGGGACCCAAGACGGAGCGGGCAGTGAGGACCCAAGGCTTCCCCAGAGTGGACTAACCCTGAAGACCATATGGTCCAAGCCCCACCTGCTCAGGTGACAGCAGCTGGCAGCATAGATGACGTCTCCCAGCCAGCATACTCCGCAGTCTGTCTAGAGCATTCTTCACACCCTGAGCTAGAGGACAAAAATGGCAGCCTTGCCTCTGCTCCGTGCAGGATTCCACACCTAGTCAGCAGTTCCCAGGCCCCCAGCGCCCCTAAGTGGGTGTAAGCCTGTCACGGGAGACCACAGGTCTTCTCACTCAAAACTAATGCCCGCTGCGGTCAGGAAACCGATTGCAATCCCATAAACCAACAGCCCAAGTCAGCAAGCTCATCATTGGGAAATTGGTCTCCCCCGCCCCAGTCTATTTCACTCCCTTCACATTCATCTGTCTAATCTCTTATCTGTAGCTATGAAATTGTATTTCCCTCTTAATAGGCCCACCAATGTTATAGATGAATAGTTCCATAGCAGGCGGCGGGGGAAGCAGAAGGCATACTAAAGAGAGGCATTAGCTCCTCGCACCCACGGCTGGCACCACCAGGCCCCTCCGTGCCTTGATTCCCAATCAGCTCAGCCTCAGTCTGGCCTCAGCCTGGAGGAGGAGAAGCTGCAGGAGCCAGGACAGAGTGAGAGTCACTGTCATCATGGCCAACCTTGTCAGGGTAACCGTGTGCTTTTGCAGAGTGGGGTTCTAGGCAAAGCAAGAGAGGAAGAGAGGGAAGCTCACCCTCACTGACTTCTCTCCCATTGGGGAGCCCCTGAGTGGTCAGGTCTCCTTTTCCTATCTTCTCTCACAAAATTGAGCTCATTTCTCTCTGGCTTGAGACTGCTATGACTCCCCAGTGATTACAAGGTATTGTTCCAGTCCCTGAAAAATACAGTGCATTCCAGACCTCTCTTCTGTTTATCCATTGCTCAAGCCAGGCTCCCTCACTCTGGCCTCACTCAACCTCACTCCCTGCAATTTCCTACCGAGGTCTTGGTTTCTATGAACCCCCCCCCAGCCAGCAAATGCTGTCCTTCTCTGCTTTCCTCATCAGGCTGACTCTGCTTGCTAGAGGACACCAGCTCCCCCAGGAAGCTGTGTCAAGGCACCTGCTCCCGTGCTCCAAGATGGGTGGGAGAAAATCACCCAGGAAGATTGGCCCGAGCTTCACTACCTGCCTGAACCAAGTGATGTGATCAGATTTGGAGAAAGGATGTCTGTGTGAGTAGTAAGTTACAGTCTGCAGATGAAATCAGTCTGCCCCAGGGTGACCCAAATCTAATACACGTGTCCTGATAAGAAGAAAACAGGTGGCGCTTTGACACAGCAGACAGGAGAAGGTGATGTGAAGACACGAAGCAGAAACAGGAGTTCTTGGCCACAAGCCAAGGCTCACCTGAAGCTGGAAAAAGCCAGATGTAGCAGGAGGAGTCTCCAGAGGGACCACAGTTCTGATGGCATGTGGATTCACTCTCTGGCCTCCAGAACTGTAATAGCACACATTTCTGTCACCCTAAGCCACCCAGTTTGTGATCACTTGTGACAGTAACCCAGAATACTCATGCATCCTCCAGGCTGGCTGAAGTCCTGGCCCAGACACTGTACACACTACTCATGCCTCAACTCTTGGTCTAATCCTCCCTGGGCTGTGAGCTGCCTGACTGACCACTCACAGGTCACTTCTGTGTGACCTGCCCAGCTCAGAACCTGCAATATACACCCAAGGCTTGATGTCATGCATTAGAACAATACAGGACACCGGAGTTGCCTGGGGCTGCCCAACATACTTCCAGTTCCCAGCTACCAAAAGGGACCTCTCCTTCCTGCAATTATTCCTTTCCAGGGACTGGAGGCCAAGACTTCAGGCTGTTTGGCTGGCCCTCCCTTGGGCCATCCTGAGTGTGCAGCCTGTCCACCACCATGAGCATCAACTTTCTACACATTTGCTCTTGAAAGACATATCAGTTTCCCACCAGTACCTTCCCCCATCAGTCCCCCCTCAGGAAGGTCCTCTTCCCAACCTGCCTGAGCCTTTGGGGACACTCACAGGGACCATTTTGGAAGTCCAAGGACTCTATGGCGCCATCTTTAGGTAGAAAGTGGAACAGTCCTGAAAATAGGGATGGCAAGCCTTTGTGTGGTGCAAAGGGGCTGGAATGAGGTGCAGAGATAGGGAGTCCAGGGCAAGAGCGCCTTGCCTCTCTCAACGACAGCCCCCACCAAGAGAGAGAGAGAGAGAGAGAGAGAGAGAGAGAGAGAGAGAGAGAGAGAGAGAGCACCACCATTCGGTTTGGGGCTGTAGGACTTACCCAAGGGCCTCTGCCCACCTTGCTATGGAGGTGCTGGCTGGAGCCCCCGGTGGGGACTGTCAGAGTATCATCTTATTTGCTGGCTGGTCGCTTTCCATTATGTTCTGATCTGCTAGGATCCCCACCAAAAGTCACTGCTGCTGAGAAGATGTGGCCTGCCAACAAATCCCGGCCCTGGGAGAAGCACAGGTGGCCCCATGACTCTGTCCCCATAGCCTGCCACTTTCCAGTTGTGGATCACCAGCCCTGTCTGCTTCTCTCCTTAGCCAGGGCCCAGGGGCACTGCTCCCTTCCATGTGCTGGCCATTCTGCTTGGGCCATCCACAGCCAGCTGAGGGACCTGCGATCCGGGTAAGGCCCTCAGGACCCTAAAGCAAGAGAAGAAGTTAGAATGAGAGTAGACCCCAATTCCTTCATCTCCTGCTCTCTTAGGTCAGGAAGGGTAAGGGCTATTCCCTCTGGGGGAAGCTAAGGGTGGTCTGGAGAGGGATCAGGAATCTAGCTTACCATTGCAGAGAGGCTGAGATTTAGGCAAGAAAGCAAAGAGGAGGGCACCTCCAACATGAAGAAGGATGGAATCTGAGGAGAGAGGCAGACCTGGAGTACAGGTATGCATGGCCAGAGAGCAGACCACAAAGGGTCCCAGCCCAGCTCGCCACCTGCTACATGTCCAGGTTACAACAGCTTCTCTTCTGTATAAACACAGAGACAGATGGGATTGATGTCCTGGTGCATAGCAAGTGCTTGGACCGTGCAAAGAAGGGGGTCAGGGGCCGGGCCTCTTAGAGCTCAGGGTTGAGAATTGAGGCTCTTCTGTCAAAAATGAAGTGTGATTGACCTGAGCTGTACATCAAAGCATGTGGGAGGGAGTGTGAAGAGATGCAGCAAGATCATTAAGGGGTCCAAGGAGAACATGAGGGGGGAGAGACAAGGGAGGGGACTGGGATAGACATGTTCTGAATCTGTCAAGTTTGAAGCTAATTGGTCATATTCAAAACCAGAGGATCAAGTAGGGAGTCTGGTGGTGGTGGTGGTGTGTGTGTGTGTGTGTGTGTGTGTGTGTGTGTGTGTGTGTGTGTGTTCACGAGCACACATGCGTGCTAGGCAAGCTCCCTACTACTGAATAGCATCTCTAGCCCTTGGCTTCAGTATGTGATTCTGAGTGAGGTGGGTTGAGGAGGAAGGAGGAAATGAGAGAGGGAGAAGAGGTGGTGAGAAATGAAGAATGGTTCAGTTACCCATCAGCTTGGAAACCAGAGCCCTTGGGACCAGCCAGGATCTGAGACTTCAACTTCAAAGTCACCATGATATGACAAGGGAGGGCATTCAAGAGACTACTTGGAGGAAACATGGGGCTCAGAGTCTGTATTAGTGACTTTTCTTATTGTCATGGCCAAATATCTAACCAAATGCAGTGAAAAGGAAAGGGTTTATTTTGCCTTAGAGTTTGTGGGGGGGTACAGCCCATCATGGCAGCAGGAGTATATCCACAGTCAGGAAGCAGAAAAGAGACAGGAAGTGAGGCTAGGCGATCCAACCTCAAAGCTCACCCCCATCACTTCCTCCAGCAAGTCTCCACCTCCTAAAGGAAACCTTCCCAAACAGTGGCACCAGCTGGGGACCAAGTGCTCAAACACAAGAGCCTGTAGGGGACATGTCACATTCAAACTACCGTGGCCTGCAGGATTCATTTTAGGACATAAAAAGGTTGAACTGGCAATAAATACCTTTGGTCAAAAGTAATGGGAAAATTTGTTTAAACATTAGGTACACACCCTTATCAAACAAGAAGCTGGAGACTAAGGGGGGCTCGTGTGGCTTCAAAGTCTTAGTGACACCGGTGCAATACCTTAGTCCAAAGGCATTTAACATTTCCCACTTTCTTCTTCATTTCAGGATTATTTGGCTGTTCCTGAATCATTGCAGTTTATTAAGATTATATTTGACTCCACCTTTTGGGCATTTTGATTTTATCCAACTTGTCAGTTTCTCTTCTTTCTCACTGTTTTAAGTGCATCACAGTTTTCAATATTTCATTTCTCTCCAGTAAATATCAAGGCCTAACTCTATCCATCTTGGGGCTGCTTTAGTCATCTATGGGAGATTAAAGTATCTATCTTTAATTTGGCAGATTCTAACTTCAAATATTCTGATACTGTTTCAAAAACAGCATGTGACAGAAAGAACGTAGGAGCCAGAGGATGGGGAGGAGTGCTTTGGAGCACTGTCTTCTGGATGCCAGGTGGTTGTTGGAATCATCTCACGGCAATTGTCACTACCTGCACAGGACCTGCATGATCTGACCCATCAACATGAGGTCATGAACAAGGGAGGAGAGCAAAACAAATGGCATCACAGTAAAACAGGGACTAGTTGTAAAGAAGAGAACGTTTGGTGGAAGGGAATGGGGAGACGGAGGGCAAAAGTAAGTAGTGGGAGAGGATTGTGATGAAAATTCAATATGTGCATGTATGAAAACTGTCGATAAAAAGTTAAAAAAATAGTGTGTGATTTTGATGCTATTTAATTCCAGTTTCTCCATTTCTGTTTGTGAGGACCTTTTACATTTTATATTTGCATATGTTCCAAGCCCAACAATATATTGTTTTAGTGTTGTCTTAAGGAGTCAGTCAGTGGTATTTTTAATTTAAATATGGTATCTAAGTGGAGACTGGCACTTAGAACTTCCTGTATGTTTATAATTCTCTACTCTTCCTCCTTTCCTGATTCTGGAACTCTATCTGAGTTCTTCTCCTCTTTGCTGGGCCCAAATAACACCTTTTTAGTAGTTCTTATGTAAATCTGTTAGTACTGAATCATCTCTGCATTTGTCTCCATGAAAAAAAAATAACATCTTGAATCTTGAAGACTAAGCTCTCCTATATTGAGCCTACTGTCTCTAGAGGTTTCTCATGATGGACAGTCTCTTGTTTTTTCCTCCTTCTTTAAAGGTGTCATTGCTCCAGGCTTCTCCTATAGGAAATCAACCACAACTCACATCATTTCTCTACATTCAATGTGTCTTTTTGTATAGCTCTGATTTTAAAATTCTATCTTTGCCTTTGCTATTTTTTCCATCCCAATGGATTTGGTGTGAGGGGTCTCTTTGTATTTCCTGAACTTCTTGGATCTGTGGGTTAATGGTAGCCATCGGTGTTGGAAAGTTTTCTGCCATTAGCTCTTTGATTATTTCTTCTGTCCCATTCCCTTTTTGGTCCTCGGCTCTAAACCTGTCTCATATTTTAGACCAGGACTAAATTATGAACATTGCTGTTTTCTTATACCTCTCTGAATTTCAGTTTAGCTGTTTTCTATGGATCTGTCTTCAAATTGGTTGAGACATTGCTGTTCTGAGTCCAGTCTTCTCTTAAGCCATCTTGTGGATTCTTTTTGTCTGACATTGTACATTGAACATTTCACATTCCCATTTAAGTTTTACAGCTCTTGTCACTGGAAAGAATTCCTATCTCTTACATGCCCTCCCGGGTGTTTATTTTTACATATTTATTTTATAATGAATTCAGATTTTCAGAAGAGTTGCTGCAAAGACATACACAGATTCTTGTTTACATAAATCATTATGACCAAGAGCATGTAGCTAAGATATTTTCCAACTACTGGATGCTGTTGTCCATCAAAAAATATATACTGGGGCTGGGGAGATGGCTCAGCTGATAAAGTGTTCGCCACGAGGTGCTGGGTTTGGATCCCCAGTTGTGTCTAGGACAAAACTCCCAACCAGAAGAGGCTTATGGAAGAAAAGGGTTTATTTCAGCTGACAGTTTTAAGAGGGTGTCTCATCATGGTTGGGAAAGCATGGCACAGCAGACAGATTGGGTTTCGTTTCTAGTCATACCAGCTGGTAGGAAGCAGTCAGAGTGAGCAAGCTAGCATTGGCAAGATTATTAAATCCCTAGGTCCACCCTCAATGACCCACCTCCTCAGCAAGGCTCCATATAATGGGGATCAAGGATGAGGCTTGATCACAAACGCTTGAGGCTATGGGGGACATTTTACATTCAGACCATGTACAAGCTAGACACAGTGACATAGGTCTGTAATCTCAGTGTTGGGGAGGCAGAAGGACAGGAAATACCTGAGGCTTGCTAGCCGACTAGTCTAGCTGAATTGGTGATCCTAGGTTCAGCAAGAGACCCTGCCTCAAAAAATTGGGTGGAGAGCATTTGAAGAAGATACCTCACATCTACCTCTAGCCTCCACATGCACATGCAAACACACACAAATTTATACTTATTGAAGTTTTAGCCTCCAAGGTGAAGGTACTAGGTGATAGGCTCTTTGGTAGATGATTAGGTTAACAAGGCAGGCTTCCATAAATAATATTAATGCTCTTATAAGACACCCCTGGAGGCTCTTCTTCTTCTCATGTGAGGACATTGGGAGGACCAGGAATTGGCCTTCCAAACACCCTATCTGCTGGCATTGGCCTCAGAGCTGTGAATAGTATATTGCTGTTTACTATAAATTCCCTGGTCATGGTGTTTTGTTATCACAGCCTCAACAGACTAAGCGGCCATCTGACCCTTGACAGGAAGACTTCCAGCTTCTATTGTAAGGTTAAAATTTTACATAGCCATCTAAGTGACATCTTTATCAGAAATAACAAAATCAAAGCCGGGCGTAGTGGCGCACACCTTTAATCCCAGCACTCGGAGGCAGACGTAGGAGGATTGCCGTGAGTTCAAGGGCACCCTGAGACTACATAGTGAATTCCAGGCCAGCCTGGGCTAGAGCAACACCCTACCTTGAAACACCAAAAAAAAAAAAAAAAAAGAAAGAAAGAAAAAAAATAACAGATCAATGTCAATAGAGTCCTGTTAAGGCAACGACAGCCTGCAGAGATACACATGTTCTCTGGCCCTTGTCAGTTTCTCACTGTCTCTTTCTCTGGTCTAATACAATCATTTCAATATGTGTTCAAGTCATCTTCAATCTGCCGCAATGTCATCATCTTCCCTCCTTTCTGTGACCTCGACACTCCTGAATTGCACTGGTTGGGTCTTTCATAGACTGTCCCCATGTTAGTCACCATCCTGACACTGTAACAAAAATGAATCAACTTAGAATAAAGAGAAAAGGGTTTGCTAGGCTCACAGACGCAGAGGTTCCAGTCTATGACTGGTCGGACCTGTGGTGGGCATCTGGTTAAGGTGAGAATCATGAGCTGCTGATCCCAGGGACAGGAAGTAAAAGAGAGAAAGGAAGAAGCTTGCACCCCACAGTCTCCTTCAAGGATAGACCTCCAGTGACCTACAGACCTCCCTCCAGCCTCTACTTCTTCAAGCTTCCTTCATACCCCGATATTGTGACCAACACGGGGGAGTATATCTTTAAGACAGGGGCCTTTGGAATCTAAATCAATATTCAAACCATAGCAGCCCCTCAATGTGGATCCATTTGGCATTTTCCTATTGGAATGGGATTGAGGACTATGAAGAATGCTACAGAGACAGGGCACAAGGCAGTAAGTGCCATGACATGTCACTGGTAATGGTTGGCCTGATCACACCTTGAAAGTGTCATCTGCACCATTCACGCTGTGTTCTTTAGCACTGAGCTGCACATCACACACATACTCAAAGGGTCAGCATTCACCTGCACCTCCTGGAGTGAGAAGGAACATCCGAGCCTGTGGACATGTGCAAACCACCTTTATGATCATCATCCCCTTTGGAAGGACCACTGTGGTCATGCAAAGATCCTGTCTCTCCTTGGAGCAATGCTCATTAATGTTAGCATGGTCAGTGGGGGCGGGGGGAGGGCTCACCTGTGGTCATTGTCACTGAGGCCTCTGGTCATACTGTTCTAGTTTCCACATTCTTTATTCATTGCAAGTTTCTCATTTGGTTTTAATTTATTTCATTCACTCTCCATGTTTTTCCCCAAATCTTTGACTGGCTTCCATCACAATTATTTAAAAGTCCCTGCCTGGTCAGCCCAGCATCTGCTTTTTCTTGGGTTTGCCCTTTGTTCTCCTCACTGGGGTCACATTAGACTGCTTCTTTCTTCCTGTACCTTATTAGATGTCAACTGTTAGCATAGGACAACAATAGAGGGTGAGGGAAGTGATATTTGATCCTCTGAATGACTGCACTAGATGGGGGGATCCCCTAATCTGCACTCAGTGGGTTTGTGGTAGCTCTTTTCCTTTTTGGGGCTCCAGCTCTGAACCCAGCAAAGACTCCAGGGGTCTCTGGAGTTTATGGCCAAGTCACAGCTCCCACACTGTGAGACTATCTCTCTGCTCTACCTCCTCCCCCAGTGAAGCTTTTAGGGTTGCATGGAAATTCTTTTTGCTCCCATGTCCCACTCCAGGTCACACTTAAGAGTGACTCAGGGGTGTTTCTCTCCACACCACTTTTCCATGTCCACAGCCCTGGGCAGCTGGCAAGTGTCTAAAAGTCTTCCAATGGATCACTTTCAGGTTCTTTGCCTTGACTTCCTCCTACCCTCACAGGAGGCTTCCTTGAGCCTGGGAGGAAGGTGCCCACTGGCCTCCAGGACAGATCTCAGAAGGCACTCTGCAAAGACATATGGGAAAGACTGAGTGGATGAGTTTAATGCCTCCACATGTCTGAGACTGCCCAAATCCTAACTGCTGTGCCAGCAACACATGGACATTATATGCTCAAGTGTTGGTCACCTTTGCCACCTACAGGTCCCACACATCCTCTGTCCTTCCAAAGAGGAGAGTGTCATGAGCCCCTTCCCTACTATGAAGAGCTGACATCCCCTTCCCATGTTTGGTTCACTTAAATTCTCTGCAACCTCAGATATCCAGTGGTTCAGAAAAAAAAATCATGGATCCAACTTGTTTGGTCATTGGGGAGAAAACCAAGGTATCCGCCACTTTCTATATTCTAATCTATCTATACATGATTAAAGGTCGTCATACATGCTGTCTGGTAGTTAGCTTTGTGGTTCAAATTGTAGATTTAACCCAAATCTCATGGTTAATAAGTGGAGGCAATTCATCAAGTTATACCAATTTACACCTAGTTACACCTAGAGAGTGGGGATATCTTCTTGGTACCTGTGCCACCAGCACATCCACTGTACCACTGGGCATCACCAAGCAGATGTCTGCTTTGGGACAGATGTGCAGATCTTACTTGATTTTCTTTTCATGGGTAATATTACAAAGCCCATTTCACAGATAGGAAAACAAGCCTTGGAAAATATTGCGACCTTCCTAGGCTTCCCAGAAGGTATAGGAATGTGCCCTGGTCTAAGCAACCAATGGCTGTCCCCTTACCTTTGTGATATGGTCAGAATTAGTCCTTATGGACACCTACCACTCTGATCCTAGAGAAGCTTAAGATTACCAGCCAAGCATCAATACTCCTGGCTGGGCCTCCCCTCTAACACTCTCTCCCATCTTGTTGGAGTGTGGAGAGGTAGACTCTACTTCCACCATGCAGTAAGCACAGGGGCCACACCATGGGACTACACTGAAGTAGAGGGTGGAACACATTATGAAATGACATCACCACAGGCATGGCCCTTTCTGCACACATTTGTTTCTTTCTGCTTGGCTACCATGCTGGAATATAGCCTAAGGACCTTCACCAAAGACTCAACAGATAGGGCAACCTGATCTTGGGCTTTTGACTTTCAAAATTATATGTGAAAACTGAAATCTCTCATCTTTGTAAAATTCCCAGCTTCAGCTGCTTTGCCGTAGCAACACAAGTGGACCAGTATGAAGGAAGTTCTCCTTTAGGGCAGGGCAAAAAGATGCTTAGTCTGTCTTTCTTCTTCACATCTAGATCAAAGTCTAGGGCGAGGCCAGTTCCTGAGCAAGTCAGTTGACCTGCAGATCACCCTTCACGCCTACCTGAGGTGGAACAGAGTGACAGGCAAAAGCCACTCTCTTCTGTTCAGATCTTGGCCTTCAGCAGAAGAAGCTGGACCCTGTAGGGAGCTCTCAGGTAACCTCTTCATTTGCATAATCAAATGTTTACCTACCATTTCTTTCCTCTTGCCCTTTCCTTTCCCCTTCCCCCTCTTCTTTCTGTTTGAGTAAAACATGCTCAAACACACCCTCTTCCCCTGCTGGGGACAGAGCCGCCTGTGAGGTCGGAGTAACATTTTGGAGAACGGATGCAACATTTGTGTCTATTTGTCCATCAGAATATCGATTTCCTCTGGAAATGAAATGTCACATCCATAGAATTCAAGAAGTAGCCAAGGAAGAAAGCCCATGCTGGCAGGGCTGGTTCTAGAAAGCTTTCACCTATCCCCAGTGATGTCAACCCTGTGAGTGTCAACTGATCTAGAAGGGTGAGGGGACAGACTCACACCAGCTGCAACTTTTCCACCTCTCGGGCTGTCAGAGCTATTTGGGGGTTCTGAAAGAACTCAGCACGGGGGTGTCTGCTCTGTGGGGTGTCCTTTGTCACATGCCTCATGACTGTGCATACAACATTCCCTACAAATCACCAGTGCACGAAAGGAAGACACTGTGCTGTGTCATCTCAGAGTCAAAGCTTGTCCCCTCCATACAGAGGATCACAGGAAGGCGCTGACGGACATCAAGTGGCCCATATGAAGATGTACAAGACTACCTTCAAGAAGCCACACTGTGCTTGCTGAGTGCAGGAGACAACTATGAGAGAGCAGTTCTTTGGGCAGCTGCCCTCTGACCCAGCCTTTCTGTAAGGGACAACTGGCCCAAGCCTCGTGTCCCAGGTTGAAGTGTGTGGCTGAGTGTTTTGGGTACAGCTGGCTTAAACAGCTAGCTACAGGAGCTTATAGAGGCATCTATGAAATAGCTTCTATGATGTCTACATGGCAATGACTGCCAGGAAAGACCTAATGGCAACTCCTCAGGGGAGGATGCTCAGAAAATGTTATATTCATCTAGAGATGTGTGTGAGAGTAGCATGTGCATGCATGTACATGTGTGTTGAATGTGCATGCTCACATATGTGGGGACACAGTTATGTGTGTGAGTGCACATGCACAGAGGCCAGAAGTGAATGATGGGTGTCTTCTGCAATTGGTATCCACTTTGACGGTCTCACTGAACTCAGCACTCATCCATTGAGCTCATTTAGATAACAAGATTGCTCCGAGAAGCACCTGTTGTTTCCTCCCTCCCTCCCAAGGGCTGGGATTACATGTTCAGGCCACCACACCTGCCCAGAATTTGCATGAGCTCTGGGCATTTGAACCCAGGTCCTCACACTCATACAACTGAGCCATCTCAGAATTTTGTTTTGTGTGGATATATGTGTAGTATTGTGGAGTGGTGTGTGTGGTGTATGCAACTGTGGGTGTAGATGCATGCGTTGCTGTGTAGAGAGAGGCCAGAGGAGAATGTCAGGTGTCCCTCCTCCATGACGCAGCTGCTTCTGTCCTGGAGACGGAGGCTCTTACTAATTCTAGGGCTTGCCTTTTTCATGAGCCCCAGTGATGCTCCAGTCTCTGCTGCCCATAGTACAGGGGCTGCAGGCATGTGTGGCCATGCCCAGCTATTGATGTGGACTATAGGGAATCAAACCCAGGCAGTCTTAGGGCCCTTGTGCATATATGGGAAGCACTCTTACCTGCAGAGCCATCTCCCCAGCCCTCATCCACAGAATTTTTGAGTAGTTCACTGTGTATTTGAGATCATGCCATACTCAAGAGGTACAGTGGCACGTGGTGGGCAGAGCTGAGTGGGTCTTTTCCTCATAGGAGCTGCCCTCCAAGCATACACAGGAAACTAACAGCATGCTCCAAGTGCCACAGAGGAATGGGCAAATCTGAGACAAGAAGCAGCCAGCCTATCCAGAACACTGAACATGAGAGTAAATGAACAATGGATGGGTCTGCTGAGCCCCAGGTGTGGAAGATATAAAAGGATGTATGCAGAAGTAAAGGAGCCATGAACACAGGGCTATCAGCCTGGAAGGAGTGACAAGAGCAGGTGTTTCACCTGGGCCAGTTCACACTTCCTATGCCAAGCCCAGACCCAAGTGAGAGTATGAAGATTCTTCCATGCCACAGGCCCCAAAAATGCTGGGGCATGAACCAGCCTCTCCTATCACCATGAGAGAGCCTCACGGGCTCTGGCTGTCCCTTGATTTCAGAGGAGATATGCTGCTCACAGCAGTAGAGGTGTCCTGGCTGAGTGAGGAGTGTGATGGTGTGGGGCTCCCCTGACTCCCTTCCAGTGCCCATGGGAGTTTTCAAAGAACTCTTATTAAACAACTGTAGGTTCGGAACTTCTCTCCAGGGGTTACTTACAATACAGAAGACGATGCTAACATAATCCTGATAATGATAGCTATTTGTTCTCTAACCATCCATCCCAGAATAGGTTTCCCTCCCAGGACAAGACAAACTTCCAAAATGCTGCTCACCCACTCCTCCTGTGCTCCATCCTCACTGAAGATACAGATAGCTGGTAGAGCTGAGACCACCCTGGCTCACAGGGGTTGGGCAATGTCCCTAGAGGTCCCTAGAGATGTGTAGACTTGAGGAAGGAGAGAGGCTCACTATTAACATTGGCACCCCCCGCCCAGTGCCAGGATTAATGTCAGACTCTTGTGAAAGCCTACTGCATGGACTGTGGAGGTGGTCATTGAATAATATGCTTGTCATGCAAGCAGGAGGACCGAAATCACACAAATGATAGGTAGGAGTGGTGGTGCCTGTAATCCCAGCACTCTCTGGAAGTGGAGAAGAGAATCCCTGGGACACACTGGCTAGCCAGGATAGCCAAACCCCAGAGCCTATGGTTCAAGTGAGAGGCCCTGCTCCCAAAAATAATAAAGTGGAGAGCAATGGGAAATACAAATGCAGAAGTAAAGGAGCCCTGAACACAGGGCTGTCAGCCTGGGATGAGTGACAAGACACCTTTGGCCTCAGCATGCATGCACACACATGCACATGCATATGAACACACATACACACACTACATTAGTAATCTTCTTGCTGGGATATAAAATATCTGACGAAGATCAATTTAAGGGAAGAAGGGTTCATTTCTAATTATAGTTCCAGATCACAGTCCACCATGGTGGGAAGGAATGGTGGCAGGAGCTTGAGGCAGCTGGTCACATTCAGTCCACAGTGAGGAAGCAGAGGGTGATGCATGCTGCTGCTCAGCCAGTCCTCCCCTTCTTATTCAGTCCAGGACCCCAGCCCATGGAATGCTGCCATCCACAGTTAAGGTACGTCTTCCCACCTCAAATAACCTAAACAAGACAATGCCTCAAAGGCATGACCAAAGGCTAACATAATCTATATAATTGCTCATAAGTGATTCTAGGCCCTGTCACATTGACAGTCAATACAGACTTCACACATACATACACATACATATTAGAAAATAAAAACTTTGCTGCAAGTAACAGGCTGCTCCTGGTGAGCAATGAAAGGGAGGGGATGCTGGCTTTCAGGCCTGTAGAAATGCACTCTCGTCTCTTTTCTCCCTCTACCCCATGTTTGATTGTCCCACAGGCTCTGTCCTCAGGGTTTCATAGGCAACCAGTGGTCCTGGGTCCATACTAAGCAGCTCCAGGCTTAGATGAGGTTAGCCACAGGAAGTTCCCTGTGGGCCAGCTACAGAGAAAACAGACAAGAGATCCATCAGCCCTCAGAAGAGTAGGAGAACTGATTTCATTTCCCTGTGGGTACCCTTCACCATGGAGAGCTGGCTGGCTGCAAGAATCTGGGCCCTGGGAGGTGTTTCAGTCATGGTGTGGTTTGGACATCAAATGCCCTTGCTTCCTCCCTCCTCTTAGGCTCATGTATTTTTCTCATGGCGCATTTTGGGAAGGTTACAGAACCTTTGGAAGTAGAGCCTTGCTGAAAGAAGGCAGCTGTGGGTGAGCCTTGAGGTTTTATAGCCCAGACCCACTTCTTGTTCACCCTCTGCTTCCTGACTGAACCTCATGTGACAGGTTCTTCTCCTGCTGACATGCATTTCCTGCCAAAAAAAAAACTTCCCCTCAAAGCTAAAAGCTGAAGATAAACCTTTTCCTTCTTTAAGTTGTTCCCACAGTGAGAAAGTAGGGTCACTAATACAAACCTCTTCTACTGGCTGTTGAACAGCCTAGGCTGGGCCTGTGCACCAGGAGTCCAGATGCAGGGGCAGCGGCAGCAGTTTCTACCCCCACTTCCATCTTGCCAACTTGATCCCATGACAAAGAGCGTGAAGTAGGTAGGTGTGCATTGTGGGAGCAAGCCAAGTTCTCAGGAAGATGAGATCTCCTTTCTCCTGCTCATAGATGGAAAGGCAAAAGCTTCAGATAAAGAAAACAAGGCTGGTGTGCGCACATATGCCTCTGATGTTTACGGTGTCTGACATTTACTAATAAGAGAAAGGATAAAAGCAGGAGAGGGCTTCTGGTCCTGAATGGAGGGTCCCTAGTGCAGCTCTGTAAGAGGAAGCGAGGCAGATGTTAGTTAGATGGAACCTGAAGCCAGGGACACAGGCAGCCAAGATTTGCATCAAGATAGCAAAAGCAAAGGAATATATTCATTCTCCAGAGACAGGAGCCAAGAAGCTAAGGAAAGTTTTAGTTCTTCCTCGCCCAGAGCCCTGGTTTATATAGGGTCCAATGAAGCTTACAGCTGGTTCCTAGAAGTCATCTGCAAGGCTGAGGAATTTCCCTGTTTGTTCCTTATCTGGCTCAGCAGACTGGAACAGATGTTACAATGTGGACACAGTACTTTTCCACTCAGCTAAGGCTCAAAGAAAAAGACAGGGTTAAAGCGGGAGAGAAGCCATTTTGGGTGTACAGTCATAATAAGTTTGGTCCTTTCAGTGAGGACCTCAAAGGTGGCTGGGGTGAGGGGTGGCTATGGGAGGAAAGTAATTCTCCAGGGACATGATAAGGAATGTGGAAATTGCTCTCTCCTCTTACCAGAGATTTTAAGGCAAAAGCCTGTGCTCTGGAAGCCAAGCATAGGCTGTTACACCTGTCTCATATGCCAATTAGAGAGACAAATGATGGTGGGAAGCAGAGAAAGGAGATTTATTCAACATGGCCATGTTGGCAGGAAGAACAAAGAAAGGAGTTCAGTGACTCCCTTGTCCATCTTCCAGGGTCTGACATGAAGCTGAAGTCTAAAGAGAGGAAGAATTAAGACAAGGGGCCAGAGGTGGGCATGATAAACGAGTCCAGAGCAAGGTGAAATCTGATCCTTGTCTCAGTTCTGGCCTAAAGATGCTCTTATCACTGTCATTGCCCGGGGGGACAAGATGGCTCCCATAAGATAACCACTTCTGCTCCAAGGGGCGGCTTTGCCATCATGTCACCACCACAGTGTCCTCATCTGTGTGGAGGTGCTCCTTCCTGTGAGGTTCTGCTGTTCCTGGGGTCCAAGGTGCTTATTATAGGCTTCCATGGTTTGAATGTAAATGAATGTAAAGTTTCATGTGTTTATTGTTAAGCCTCATACTTGATCCTCAGCTAGTAGAACCTTCAGGGAGTGGAGCCTTGCTGGAGGAGGTGTGTGGCTGGTGAAGCCTTGGAGGTTTGTTAATACAGCCCTATTGGATGTTCATAACTGGCTTATTCTCTCACTCATTTGCTCTGTTACCTCCCTGCTGATAAGTGACAGTGTGAGCCGGCTTCCTGCTCATGCCTTCTCTGGCATGATGGAACCTCACCTCAAAACTGAAAGCCAAAATAAACTCTCTCTTTCCTCCAGCTGTTTCGGTCAGGTGCTTTGTCCAAGCAATGAGAGAAGGTAACTGTTATGTAGGCTTAGTACAATGACTTAGTGCAGCTCCTTCAGCACTGGTGGGGGATGAGATAGGTGAGACAGACACTCCTGAAGTGAAAAACACGACAGTCTGCAGAGATAAGCAGATGACCCCAAGGAATAAAGACAGGCATGAAATGGAGGCAGAGACATCAGTTTTACATCCTGCTCTCAGTCTTATGGGTCCAAGCGAGAAGCCAGTAATGCTTAACAAAATAGCCCATTAGACAGATATGAGTGATTATGGCCTAGGAACATGGATTCAGGTTACCCTAAATGATATGTCCCAAAGTAGAAATGATTTCACAAAGCCCCCCCCCCTCTCTCTCTCTCTCTCTCTCTCTCTCTCTCTCTCTCTCTCTCTTTCATGGTCTGGCTCTGGCTCTAGTCCAGGCTGACCAGGAATTCACTATACATTCTCATGGTGGCCTCAAACTCACAGCGATCCTCCTACTTCTGCCTCCCTAGTGCTGGGATTAAAGGTGTTCACCACCACACCCAGTTGCATGAAGCCTTTATAGCTATAGAACAAAAGGAATTTACAAAGCAAGACATTTTTAAATACATTGTTAGAAACAGAAGCTAGGCAGGTTACAGCAGTGAGGGGAACTCACTGCTTGTAGGTTTCAGATGCTATCTGATGACAGTCTTAGCTTTGGGTTGGTAGAAGGTAAATTATGTTAGGTCAGACACCTAGATAGACAATGAAAGGCTACTACATGTATCAGTTACTTTCTCTTTGCTGAGGCAAAAATCCCCAACCAGAAGCAACTTAGGGAAGAAACAGGTTTATTTCAGTCTACAACTCCAGAGGATAGAGTCAATCACAGGAGGGAAAGCATGGCAGGAGCAGGAAGCTGCTACATCATCCCATCAGCAGGAAGGAAGTAAAGGGAGAGATGAAAGCTGAATGCCCAGCTAGGTTTCTCCCTTTCATACAGTTCAGAATTCAGCCTATGAGATGATGCCACCCACAGTTAGGGTGGGTCCTCCCACCTGAACTAATCTAACCTAGAGCATCCCTCAGAGACATGACCAGAGGTTTGTTTCCATGGTGATTTCAAGTCCTGTCAAGTGAACAACCAGTAACCATCACATAAGTGGACTAAAGACACCCAAGATAATTTGCCTTCTGCAACATTCCAACTGTCCACGGTCACAGCGTTCTAATCAGTCAATCAGCCATGTAAAGTCTTTTACATAGATTTGACTTGTTCTGTGGGAACTTCAGCTTTTAGAACCTTACTTTAAATGTGTCTTTATTTCAGCAGAGCCTTTTCTTATGCTGGTCTCAGCTTCATCTGAAACAGAGTAGGAGCATCTGGTCTCTGCTACTTTCTTTTTAAACTGTGTGTGTGTGTGTGTGTGTGTGTGTGTGTGTGTGTGTGTGTGTGTGTGT
>PVHP010035285.1:0-18579 GCA_004024765.1 Zapus hudsonius | reverse complement strand
TTCCCAGCATTCATGGAAAATCTGGGTCAGTGGCCAGCACTGAGAGGCAGAGACAGGAGGATCCCTGGGCTCAATGGTCAGTCTAGCCTAATTGGTGAGCTCCAGGCCAATGAGAGACCCTGACTTAAAAAGAGGTGGGCAGTGCCTGAGGAATGACACCCGAGGTTGGCCTTTTCATGGACACGTGCATCCGCACACATATGAACCAGCAGCCACATCAACACCCACATTGTATAAAGTACTGATCATGGTGAAGCTGAAGCTATGGGGCCAGGTGAGGCAGAGAGGGACGAGAGAGCAATGTGGAGATGTCCTCTCCACCTGTCTGTTGTGGGGAGCCGTAGCTTGCAGCGATCCGAAGCGAGTGCAAAAGCCAACAGTGCAAGGGTTTGAAGTGGAGAAGCTACTTGAGTGGAGAGCATGGCTGGTGCAGAGGGCGTGGGGCTTGCTCAGTGGGGCGGAGGAAGAGGAGGTATATCTGAATGGACCATGTTTCATAATAATTGGACAGGAGTTGCCCTTTTCTGTTGGCCTTTATTTAGAGATAGGCACGGGGATTATAGATCATTTTAGCTGCACTTGATAAACTCTCAAGCCAGGGAGAATGATGGCCTGGGTGTTGTAGAACCTTCCAACACTGCCCAAAGATGAAAGGCTTGGTGTTTAGTTACAAGTTATCAGAGGGATGGAAATGAAGCTTTCATGGTACATGATCAACCTTATATATTTTTTCTTCATTTTTATGTCCTGGGGCCCTCACACAATTAAACCCAGGCCCCTCACCCATGTTCAACATATGTTCTCCCATTGGACTATAGCCCAGGCCCATCGGATTTTGAATGGAGAAGTATAGCTGTTCCAAGAGAAATACTTTCTCCTTGGAGTGTTCTAGTGCTTTTGGGAGAAGAGGCAATAACGTCTCCTACCACCCAGCCAGAGATCTCTTATGGCAGGAGAGAAGGGTGAGCTGCCCACCAATATAAGTGAAATGTGGGCTTTGTCAGTCTTAAGTTGGTGCTTGGACACAGCTCAGACAAATCCAGATAAGTTGCTCCCATTCTGTGGAAACAGGAGGGCCTCAGCATCTCCTGGTCCTTCTCGTCCCCTCCCAGGGAGGGTCAGACCTGCTGTCCATGCAGGAATCACACAGGCCACTCTGATATTAAGATTCTTTATATCTGAGTGAAGCCGAACTCTGGGACGAGGCATGGGACTTGTGTGACCATGACCTATATAAGGGGCCCCCATGGCTCCTTGGGGATATCTCTGGGGAATCACCCTGTCATGTCAACTTTGTCCAGGAGAGCAACTGAAAATCTATCGTAAGGCTTGTTCTTTGTCCCATCTTCCAAGCAGAAAGGATCCTTGGGGCAGAAAAGAGAAATGTATGACATCCCAGAGTTTTCTTGCGAGGGGCAAATGGGGCACCTTGGTGTTCTCTGAGCTGTGTTCATCCAGGTCAGCACAGGAAATTGGAATCTGAACCCATGAAGTCATCCTGGGGGGACTCCCAGTGAGGACTGGGCTGAGGAGTGTGGGAGAAAACATGCTGGCATAACAGACTGTGATCACAACAAAACCAAGAATTTGGGGGAAATACCATTACTGTGCTTATAATTTTGTTTCCAGAATGGCACTACCTGAACCATTGACCTTGTATAGCTCTTTAAAATTAACACCGTGTTGGGCATGGTGGCACATGCCTTTAATCCCAGCACTCGGGAGGCAGAGGTAGGAGGATTGCCATGAGTTTAAGGCCACCCTGAGACTACATAGTGAATTCCAGGTCAGCCTGGGCTAGAGTGAGACCCTACCTCGACAAACCATTTGAAAAAAATATGATAGGGCTGGAGAGATGGCTCAATGGTTAAGGCACTTGCCTACAAAGCCCAACAACCCAAGTTTGATTCTCCAGTACCCACGGAAAGCCAGATGCACAGGGTGACTCATGTCTGATTTTAGGGCCAGGAGGCTTTGGTGAGCCCATTTTCTCTGTCTCTGTATGCAAAATAAATTAATTAAAATATTTTTAAAAATGAACCCAGTGCTTTGCTCTCTATTGCTATTATTTCCTATGGTGTAAAGTGCATAAGGCGGTGCTGGATGGACGTAGGAAGAAGTGGGTACTTTACTCCAGCAGGTTGGCATGTTTCTCTTCAGTGTCTGCCTGCCTGTGTTGGAAGGGCACTGGAATCTTCCCCCACTAAGCCTCCAGCACCCCACGCACCTGTTACAGCTGCAGCCCTCGCATTGAGCCCTGAATCTCTAAATGTTTTCATCCTACATCTCTGCAAGTTCGTCTCTTTGGCCTGCAATCCCCCACTTCTTCCTTCCCTTCCCTTGCCTCTAGTCTCTAGTAATCATGGTTTTATCCTCTTAAGTATTGGAGTGTTGTTTTTTTTTTTTTAAACTCCACACACATGTAATAAAACACACTATTCTGTTTTTCTGGCTTATTTCTCTTAGCATAATGTCTGCTATTTTCATCCAGACTGTATACCGGCTCTTCTTTCTAAAGGGTGAGAAGTACTTAATTATGTAGATATGAAGACCGTTTATTCATCTATCTATCTCTCAGCAGAGGCGTTTCTGGGCACAAAATCCCTCTCCTATCTCACACTGGTAATAAGAAATGCGGTCCAGAAAGCTAATGTTTGCTTTTCAAAACATGCTTGAGTGAAGGGAGACTGTTATTATGTAGGAGACCTAAAATTAGAGTCTGAACACAACATCACAAGAAGTGGAAAGACATGGCTGCAGAGGGGGGAGTTAAGTTAAGGCTCCTGCTGGCTGGCTGGAGACCCCCGTATAGAACAGGAGATGGCTCCCCGGGCCTAGCCTAGTGCGCCCGCCTGGCAGATACATGCTCTGCAGGATGCTGGAAATGAAGCCACCCCCCTGGTTAGCATTCTTCTGCTTAATGACTACCCTTCACAGATGATTTAGGGTCTGTTAATAGGAAGTGGGTTGTAAAACACAGGCAGGTTCTAGGAACAGGCTTTTAATGGCTCCAGGGACAATTCAAACCTATGACAGTGAACTTTCCTGGATAAAATGCGATTTTTCTTTGGTTAGCATGACCAAAAAATGTTGGTTCATGATGCAAAGCGAAAAGAATGAAAAAAATCTAGTCTTCTTATTTGAACCATGAACATGCAGATGGCTGGACATTTTCCTTCTGGGAAAGATAAATGGAAGTCCAGACAGAGGTATGTGCAAAGGTCAGTGGAACTTCTCGGAGTGCTGAGACCTGTGTGCCGCCTGCCTGGCTTTTTAAGCCACCACCATCCCTTGAAATGGAAGGACCCAGGTACCTACTGATCCACTGTCACCCCAAAGACCGCATTACATGTCTCTTGTTTCTTGTCCCCAAGCACCTCTGTTTTAACTGAGATGTGACTGAATGCCTTCCTGAGTTCAGCGAGGCCCTGGTAAATGAGTTTCAACCAAAGGAGGTGTGTGTTAGTCAGGGGTCTCCAAAGGAACAGAACTGATGGAGTGTGTTTATATTATAAAAGGGATTGTTTGGGGGGCTATCTTACATGAAATGGACTAGTTAGTGGTTTGAATCAGATGCCCCCCCCCCTTAAATTCATGTCTTCGAATGCTTGGTCCCTAGCTGATGGCAGTTCTGGAGTTGGAGCCCTGCTGAGCAGAAGTGAGTTCTGCTCACTCTCCTGCTGCTGTTGTCCACCTGCTGTGGCAGAGGTGATGTCCAGCCTCTTCTCATGCCATGCTTTCCCTTGCCATCATGGAGCTTGCCCTTGAGACTGTGAGCCAAAATAAAACTTTCCTCCCATCAGCTTCTGTTAATCAGGTGTTTGAATCCCAGCAACGTGAAGGCAATGACAACAGTTAGGTAGTCTAATAATAGCCTGGTGGGGTAGAGAACTTGGTAGCTGTTCGGTCCATGAAGCTGGATGCCTTATTTGGTGATTTGAATTAAATGTCCTTATAAACTCATGTGTTCCGAATGCCAGGTCAACGACTGGTGGAAATTTTTGAATTGGAGCCTCCTGCAGGTGATGTGTGGGAGGTGGGCTTATGGGTGTTCTAGCCAGCTTCCCCTTGCTAGTGTTTAGCACACTGTCCTGCTGCTGGTGTCCACCTGGAATTTACCAGGATGTGATGTCCAGCCTCGACTCATGCCACGTTTTCCCCTGCCATCATGGAGTCTCCCCTTGAGTCTAAAAGCACAAATAAACCTTTTTTGTTTTCTCACAAGCTGCTTTTGTTTGGATGCTTTGGGCCAGCACTAAGAATACAACTACCTTGGCAGACCCTCTGGTGCTGGAGGCCTGGAAGTTTCCTGGGGAGCCCACATTGGAAGGCTGAAGAAGCAGGAGTCTGATGTCAGTGGAGGATAGTAGCCCACTTTGAGAGGTGAGTCTTCCCCAGAGCCATGTCTCCTAGGTTAACCGTAAATCCAGTCAAACTGCCAATTCAGACCGGTCATCCCAAGGGGAAGCATTCATTCTCCCCTAGCTGCCATGACTGGGCCTGTGTTACTTCTTAGAACCTCTTTAAAGTCATCCTGTGACATAGCAACCAACTTGTCCCAAAGCTGTGGCCACCCCTCCCTGTCAGTCAGATCTAGGCCTAAACAGGCCCAACAAAGACCTGCAAATGAACAGCATCTCACAATTTCCTAAGTGCTTGGAAGATTTTCACTGCTGGCAGTTAAAAGGGAGAATATGTTCTGAGTACATGCATATACATATGTATATATGCAAAACTAATGGGCTTCAGTTTGTCAGTTCTGTTATTTCCTTTCTTTTTTTTTTCAAATTGAAATGTACCAGGATTGCCTTATCTGTTCATTATAACATTTGATTGCTTAGTGTTAACTTGGAGGCTGGTTGTTCCCACTGTGGGAGCATGTTCTAGAAACATCTCTGGGGGCTTCCTTGTGACTGCCACTGGTTGAAGCCAGGCTAGGCTTATGGCATTATCTGTGCAGTCCACCAGCTAAACCCTTTTGACCACATGTCCCTTGTGGGCCACTCAAGCCCTGCTGGTCTTCTGTGCAGTTCTGGACTGTGTAGTTGTTCTTTCTCAATGTTTGTCAGAGTCCCTGCTCAGAGGCATCCTGCACCCCGGGAGCCATGGCTCAGCAGAGACATTTCCTTCCTCTAGAGAAAGCTGGATTTTAACTCCTGTTGGATGCTTTGGATCCACGGTGGGATGAGACTTGACATAGGTGTTTGATTTTAAGTTGTTCAGAGACCTGATGGTGGAGAGACACACATGTTATAGCTCACCTTTGTTGCTCCAGAGATGGGCATGGAGTGGCCCATGTCCACACAGGTAGTGCCGGCTGTGGAAACAGAGCCCCATCTTCCAATGGTCAATTCATGGTTCGTCTGTCATAGATTCTGCCTCTTTCAAGCCTCCTGTGTTTTGGCACACAAGAATCCATAAATACTGGACACCGGAACACTGGATTGTTCAGATGGCCAATTGACTGAGTATTCTCAACCCTCCTGGAATGCTGGAAGAGTCTACCAGACATGTCCTTCTTGATCCTTGTGACAAAAAGCCAACATGTCAAAGATTGTAACTCATGGGGCAGGGGAGAGGGCTCCGTTGGTAAAGTGCTTCTGTGCAAGCATGAAGACCAGAGTTTGGATCCCCAGGGCCCATGTAAGATGTCAAGCATGGGGCCATGTACCTGTGATCCCCATGCTGGGCCAGTGGAGACAGGGAATCCCCAAGGCTCACTGGCTAACCCTGCCTCAAAGAATCAGATGGAAATCAACCAAGGAAGTCCTCGAATGTTGACCTCAGGTCTCCACACACTTGCATGTTTGCCCACACACTCATGTACCCACATACATAGGAACACAAAAACATGCATGCACACCACGTACATACACCCAAAAGATTTTAATGCCTGAGTGAATGAGGGAGCAGATAATATGTTACAACTTATCCAATGGAGAACTCATCCACAAGGAGAAAGGCAGATAAGCAGTGTGTGCATGGATGTAAAGGGTCAGTGGTCAGCGACAGTCCACCACACACAGCTCATCTGCATTTCCATAGGCAGAAATGATTTGTGTCATTTCTTTTTCAGTTTTTAACTTTCAGAGTTGTAAAGTACTTCAAGATTGAAGGGAGACCCCAGAAAAGACAGTAATTTCTCTCTCTTTTTTTTTTCAACTGTCTTCATTTATTTGAGGTAGACAGAGAAAGAGTGAATATGGGCCCACTAGGGCCTCTGACCTCTGCAAATGAATTTCAGAATGTATCATTTTGTGCATATGGCTTTATGTGGGTACTGGGGAATCGAACCTGGGCCTTAAGGATTTGCAAGCAAGTGCCTTTAGCAAGCTGAGCCATCTCTCCAGGCCCTGCTCCCTGTTTTTAAAATTAAAAGTCTTGTACAATTTTTTCCCAATAGTGAGGTGTTGTAGTCAGCTTTCTACTTGCTGTGCAGAAAGAACCTGAGCAAAAGTGGCTTGTGGAGGAATGGATTTATTAGGCTTAGGGACTTGAGGGGAGACTTCATCCTGGCAGGAAAAATGATGGCATGAGCAGAGGGTGGACATCACCTCTGCCACAGCACTGCAAACAACAGCAGAAAAGTATGCCAAACACTGGCAAGGGGAAGCTGCCCTATAACCCCCATAAGCTTGCTCCCAACAACACAGCTCCAGCAAGGTTGTAAAACCCAAACTGCCATCAGCTGAGGATCGATCAATCAGAACACATTCATTTGTTTGTGGGAGACACCTGGATCAAACCATGACAGTCTGCCCCTGGCCAGCACAAACTAATAATTATAAATACAATGTGTTCAGCTCAACTCCTAAGTCCCCATAGCTTTCAACTGAGCCATAATACCAAAAAATAAACCCATAATGGCACAGAACATTCACATTGCAAAACATGAGGCATGGTAAAAACAAATTGAACCAATACAAGATTTAAAACAAGCAGGGAAGCCTCAATCTCTAACTCCAAGTTCAATGATTCTAACCAATAACAAGTCTCTTGGAGATTCGATTCCTCCCCTCCAGCTTGGCTATTCAGTCTGGGAAAACTTCCAGTGCTGGCAACTCGCTTTGGCAGCCATCTATAGTCCTAGAATTTATTGGGTCTCCATTGCAACCCACAGTTCATCCTCATGGCTCCATTGGTTTCCAGGCAGGCAATTTAACACACCTGCTTCACATTGCTGATGGCCATTTTTTCAAAAACGAAACTGTTGCAAATCTAATGATCCTCTCTTCTTGCATTTGTTCTACTCCATAGAACCAGGTGGGCTACTGATTTGTTAATCAAGGGGGGAACAAAGCATTCAGGACCCTTCAAAGAATCTGCATTCTTCCTGTTGTTCCAATGCAGATCACCTGGCCCAATCTCAATGGCTGTAATTTTTCAAACAATTGCAGCTGAATGGGCAGCAGTTTCGGCCTAAAGATCTCTTCTTTCTGTGCCATCTCCATCTGCTCACACCAATCCATCTTTATATAAAACAACCCTGCACAGGTTCCCAGGACACAGGCAGGCAGAACACAGCAAGCCTCTCATACAAACTGCTTCTGGCACAATCCTGAAAAATTTCTTTCTCACCCTTGTAAGCCAAACCTCACAGTCCATAGTTCTTCCTACATTCAGGTCTTTTAATTCTGACCAGAATGATCCATGAAGCTGAACTCACAGCACTGCATTGTGTCTCTCAGGATGAGGTTTCAAGTCCTTCCACATTCCTCATGCAGACCACCTCTAAAAGGCCAAGCCACAAGATCAGGGTTCTAGTAGCAACAGACCCCACTCTCGGTACCAAAACTATTGTAGTCAGCTTTCTAGTTGCTGCACAGAAAGAACCCAAGCAAAAGCGACTTGTGGAGGAATGGGTTTATTTGGTTTACGGACTCAAGGGGAGACTCCATCCTGGCAGGGAAGATGATGGCATGAGCAGAGGGTGGACATCACCTCTGCCATAGCACTGCAAACAATGGCAGGAAGGTGTTCCAAACACTGGCAAGGGGAAGCTGGCTTATAACCCCCATTGAAACTTCCCATCCAACTGTAACCCAAAATAAACCCTTTCTTCCCATCTGCTGCTTCCCGTCAGGTGTTCTGTCCAGCAACGAGAAGGTGCTGTGTGAGGTATCACCTCAGGACAATTTTGGAAAGATGGGAAAAAGGGGTTCAGGCACCCTCAGATTTTGGTATCTGAGAAGTATTTTGCTCTTTTATTTTTATTACTATTTACATTTCTTTTTTATTGTTGATATCTTTATTATCCATAATTAGATACATTGTATGAGCAAATCTTATAATGGTAACCCCACTTCCCTCCTCCCTGTCCCCAATCCACTGGGTGTCTTCCTCATTGGGCATAATGGATCAGTCCATGGAGTAGGGGGCTATGAATTATAAAAGAGGTAGCCAGCTTTTCCCTCCTCCCCCAACTTTGTGTGTTATTGCTGAGGGGGACAATGTCTCTGGATATTCTCCCCCACCGTGGCTCTTATAATCCTTCTGCCCCCTCTTCTGCTCAGTTCCCTGAGTCATAGTGAGTTTTAAGTCTGCTTTATTGTTGAGATCTTAAGTGTCTCTGGACTTCTGCTTTGGGTTGTGTTGGGTATCGTTGGTGTCTGTCTCCATTGACCTTTCCTGGGTTAACTGACTTGCTGTGGCGATAGGTCTCTTGTTTTTCTCACCACTTTCTCATATGTTTCATTTGGGGCCTACGTGATAGGTCCGGGGTGGTTCATCTCTTGCCAGGATGTCAGCCATCATCCTATGTCTTATTGATGGAATTGGGTTGTCCATAACTCTCTCACTGCCTTCTGAAAAATACAAACAGAATCTCCATGGGAGAGTGAGATCAGTATAGGTTAAATGAGACACACATTGCTAATTTGGCAAGATTCTAATGGGTGTAGCCTCTCTGTAGCTCTCTGGTAGTGGGATTTCTCCTTGGAGCCTGCTGGCCACCATAAAATTTTGCCCTGGGTCTCAATTCCATTTAAGGGTTCTTTGTCACTGAGTGGATCTCTCAGCCAATTTAAAAGCCATTGATTTACCCCCCCCCCCACCTAGGTTTTGGCACCACTATTGCTGCTGTGATCAAAATACCTGACGGAAATAACTTAAAGGAGAAAAGATTGTTTCGGGCACATGGTTCCCAGGTTCCTTCCATGGTCCTTTGATGCCCTGGGCACAGGTGGGACATCATGGCTGCAGAAGAGAGCTGTTCACTTCCTGGCTGACCCATCAGACTCTGTGTTTTCCCATTTACTGGGTCCCCAGTCCATGAGATGGTGTCTCCCACATTCAGTCTTTCCCCTCAGTTAAGCCTTTCTGGAAACAGCCTCACAAAAACATGGAGATGTGAATCACACTGTCTCTTAGGTATTCCAAAAGCAGTGGACAAAGAAGATTAACTATCACAAGAGCCCTGGAACCAGTCCCCGGACGATTCTGAGGACCGCCTGTAGATCTACAATCTGGTGGCAAAGGCACTCATTCCCCAAGCTTGACTTCTGAAATATTTCCTTTTAATGATGATTTGTGCATTCTTTTGTTAAATAGCAAAGGTGCTTAGCACAGGGAATGGCAAAGAAAAATGAACTATTTTAGGCTCACTTATACCATTTCTCCTGAAATGCCGCTTCTATATTTATTGCTAGTTTAAGTTAATAATGTTAACGTGAAAAAACTTAGCTATGTGTTCTGTAACAAAAGAAATGATGCTTTCAGAGTGGAGTGTCATCAACCCCTGCAGATAGATGCAGAATCGTGATTTTAATACTTGTCTAGGGGAGGATGTGCTCAATCAGGTCAACACTGCATTCTTTCACTGAACAGGCTTTTTCACGGGTCCCTGTCCAGCTTCAAACAGGTATCCCTGAGAGCACCTGGCACAGAGGCCAGCCCATGCCCTCACCTTCAGAATAACCCTGGTAATGGTGGTCCTCTCATTCACTACTTTGACCACTGTGGAAGAAATTTGTGTCAGTTGTCAACCTGACAGGAGTCAGAATTACCATGGTAACAAATCTCTGGGCATGTCTGTGAGGGATTTTCTAGGTTAGTTTAGTTGACATTGAAAGACCCACCCTGCCTGTGGGCAGCATTATGCCAGGGGCTGGGATCCCAGAGCCCTGCTTCCTCACCATGGATCCAATGTGATTGGTGGCCTCACGTTCCTGCCACTTGCCCTGATTGGACTCCCTCCCATACTGTGACCCAAAATAAACTCTTTTTTTTTTTTTGAGGTAGGGTCTCACTCTAGCTCGGGCTGACCTGAAATTCACTATATAGTCTCAGCCTAGCCTCAAACTCCCAGCAATCCTCCTGAGTCCTGGAATTAAATGTGTGAACTCCCCCTCCAGCCCTTTCCTTCTTTATGTTGCTTCTTGTTAGGTATTTGGTCAGAGCAACAGAGAGTAACTACCATACCTCCAAACTCTCTATCTCCTAACTCCAAAGGTAAATAAGCAGGTCCTACCACCATACCTCCCAGTTGAGGGACAGAATGACCGCCCATGGCCCTGTGGTATGTATCATTGGTTTCTCATAGATGTTGCAAATATATTTTCTAGCCCAATGTTTCATTTTACTTATGAAACTTTTATTTTTTCATTTGTTTCAGTTTAAAAAAGTTTTGTTTGTTGATTTGTTTTATGGGCTGGGCATGGTGATATAAAGCTTATAACCCCAGTGTCTAGAAGGCTGAGACGGAAGTATTGTGAATTCAAGACCAGTCTGGGATATATAGTGAGCTCTAGGTTAGCTTGGGCTACAGAGTGAGAGACCCTGTTTCAAAAATAAAGTGAGGTTTGGACGTTTTCAAAGTCAATGGCAGCCAGGCATGGTGGCTCACATTTATAATCCTAGCACTCAAAAAGCTGAGTTAGAAGGATCACCATGAATGAGTTCAAGGCCAGCCTGGGCTACAGAGTATGTTCCAGGTCAGCCTGGGTGAGAGGGTGAGAGCGAGAGCCTGCCCCACACAAGTCAATGTCTCCTTCCGAACATTGCACACTGAGGTCCACACCTTAGCGTAGCTATTTTGACTAACACTATTTACATTCTTAGGAACAATCTCACACCTGCTGGCTCATGTTCTTAGAACTAAAAGTGGTCATGACCCAGCACCAGGATGGTGTGCTGTTGGCTGCTGGAGCAGAGAGGGTTGTGAACGCTTGCTTAGTGGGGACACTGGGGTGTGTGGGGGGCAGACTTGGAATTCCATAGCTTCTGCATCATGATTTCTTGGTTGAACCGAGTATCCATTCTCCTTTGTTTTTTATTTCAGTGTTCAGAGTCTTGAATCTGGAGATTTTTCCAGATTAGTGTGACATTCACAATTTCACATGGTGGTCAAGGAACGTGTTGCAGTATGAAGAATTCATGATTTATCTCTTTCCATACACACAAGTGCGCCCACCTCTCTATAAAGATTAAAACGATTTCTATGTATATATTTATACCTAGATGCAATTCTTTTTATAAAGATTGAAATGATATCTGTACATACTGTATTTTATACACATGGGCACCTTACTTTCTACAAGGAGTGATGTCATTTTCATATGCTGAATATAGTAATCTACATGTGCACATATGCTAAACCCAGCAAGCTGCAGGGTTTGATTTCCTTATGTTGCCAACGAGAACAGTGCGTGCTAGGTTTGAAAATAATGCTTATTTTTATTAAAATACTTAATATGATCTAACTCTGAGGAACACAAATTTTAAGTTTCACCTCTGTAAAAGTATCTTTGTTTTTTTAAAAAAAGATTTTATTTATTGGCAAGCAGAGATAGATAGATAGATAGATAGATAGATAGATAGATAGATAGATAGATAGTTAGATCTGGAGAAGCCAGAGAGAGATGGGTGTGCCAAGGCCTCTAGCCACTGCAAACAAACTCCCAGATGCATGTGTCACTTTGTGCATCTGGCTTACATGGGTACTGGGGAATTGAATCTGTGTGGTTAGGCTCTGGAGGCAAGTGTCTTAACCTCTCTAACCCCAAAGTAGTTTTTGATTAACAATCTTTTTTTTCTTTTCTTTCTTCCCTCCCTCCTTTCTTTCCTTCTCTTTTGAGATAGGGTCTCATTCTGTGGTGACCCTCATGTTTCTCCTATCTCAACCTGACAGATGCTATGAGTTAAAGTTGTGATACAATGGTGTTAACCAGCAGTAGACCCTGAAAGCTTTACAAATGGCCAGACAGCCCAAATGTACCAACTAGTGCAATAGTGGCATGTCTGTTATGGGGGAAACCAACTGCTCTTTGGTTGGATTTGAGGCCACTCCTTGGGTGGGAATTCATACCTGGTACTGAAAACATAATCAGAAGCCTATGGCTAGAGAGGTCATAAACCCTGGGGAGAGGGGGGAATTACTAGTGTTGTCTGGCCCTGGATATATTATGCTCATAAATCTTCTCTCTAAATACTTATGTTTATGCCCATATATTAATGCTACTCTCACTTTTGGTTAGAGAAGCTTCTCTTTTTCAGATGGTGGTGACCACATGGGTGACTCAAAACTCACTAAACTGTTGAGAAGTGACAGTGGAGTGTTTAGCACTGGGTGAGACATCTCTATTGCTCCCTCTAAGGCTCAGGGACCATTGTGGAAGAGGTGGTGGGAAGAATGTAAGCGCCAAAGGAAGGAGAGGAGTGCTTTGCAATACTGTCTTTCAGATACAAAGGGACTGTAGTGGTCATGTTCTCAGAGTGAGTGGCTGATGCTACCTACACAAGACCTGCATCATGGAAGGAAAAAAATCACAACCTCACAAAAGACAACAAAGAGATTCAGGAAGAGGGTATTCAGGAGAGGGAAAAGGGAAGGTAGCAGGAGAGGATTCTGATCATGGCATATTGTTTACATTTATGGAAGTTGACAATGAAAGAGTTTTTAATAATATATAAAAATAAAATTCTGTTAGACTTTAATTAAAATTTTATTTGATTGGATTTTCTAGGATATTTTAGGAAAATAATATTTTTGGAAAATTCATGTCATATTCAATTTGTGCTTTTGAAGAAAACAATTTAAAATGTGTACACATAGAATGCAATTAAATTTTCAGTGTCAGTGTTGGGATATCTTTCAGCGGTTGTTGGTCAGGCAGGGCCCTGAGACTCCCCCACCCTCACCCCAAACAATACAGGTATTGCCCAGGATCCTGGTTGCCCACCAGAAGTAGATGGTAAGACCATATGGCTGAAGAATCCACACGCTTCAGTTGCAGGACACTGAGGAATCAAGCTGGAACTGAGCTGGAAGCCTCCTTCCTCCCCTGTTGCCTAGAAACCACAGTGCCCGAAAGTGCTATGCAGCCTTTTAGAGAAGAAAAGTCATCAGAACTGTCACTTCAAGCCACACCACTGGACACCTAGGCCAGATATGCCCACTAGAGCAATAGTGGCGTGTCTGTTATGGAAGTAACTAACTGTTCTCTACTTGGATTTGAGGCCTGCTCCAAGGGAGAGAATTCATGTCTAGTACTGAAAAGGTAGTGAAAAGCCCATGTATACCTGGGAAGGTCACAGTCCTAGCGGGGCGGGGGAGGGGAGGTTACAACTGTTGTTTTCGTACATGGATATATTACACCCACCAATTTCCCTTGCAAGATATTTAAGTTTATATCCATATTAGTGCTGGTCTCACTTTTTGTTAGACAATATTTTATCTTTTTTTTTCCAGATGGCAGTGACTTCTGCAGGGGTGGGGTGGGGACTCAAAACTCATCAAAGTGCTAATAAGTGACAGCTGAGTGTTCAGCACTAAATGAGGTATCTCTATCACTCCCTTCAATGGCTCAGAGATGGAAGAGGTGGTGGGAACGATGCTAGAGCCAATGGAAAAGGAGGAGTTCTTTGCTTTGCTGTCTTCCAGACTCAAAGTGGCCGTTGCTTTCATGACCTCGGAGCAGTTGTCATTACCTGCACAGGCTGTTGTGGATGACGGGACTGAGCAAAAAAAGATATTAAAATAGAAGAGGCACTAGTTGGAAAGGAGAGAGGAGAGGAGGGGAGGGAGCATAGGAGGGTGACAGGAGGGGATTATGTAAATTTTTAATAAAGTTTTTTATTTTAATAAAATATATAGCCTAAATATGTCATATTGAAAAAAAAAAAAAGAAAGAAACAGGATTAGTGGGAGGTCATGGATGCTTCCCAAAGAAGGAATTCATGCAGTTCCAGTTCTTGGAGAAGATGTTAGAAAAAAGATGGCCTCTCTCCTGTCTCTCTAACTTCCCATTCCACCATGTGGTCTCTAACCATTGCTCTCGACTCTCGACTGGACATTTGCAAGGATGTGATGTAGGCTGAACCCGCAGTGTTCTGTTTGGACTTGCTGGCCCCCACGCCGTTTGCTAATGTAAGTACCCAGCCTCAGACACCTGTTTTCAGCAGCAACAGAAAACTGGCATACGGACTATCTACTTGCTGATGAATTCTCAAGTTTATACTTTGTGCTCCAGACTCCGGTATTAGCTGTGTCATGGTTTGATCCAGGTGTCCAAATGAATGTGTTCTGATAGATCGATCCTCAGATGATGGCAGTTTGGGTTTTACAACCTCGATGAAGCTGTGTTGTTGGGGGCGGGCTTATGGGGGTTATAAGCCAGCTTCCCCTGACCAGTATTTGGCACACTTTCCTGCTGCTGTTTCCAGTGCTGTGGCAGAGATGATGTTCACCCTTCTGCTCATGCCATCATTTTCCCTGCCTGGATGGAGTCTCCCCTCGAGTCCGTAAGCCTAATAAACCCATTCCTCCATAAGCAGCTTTTGCTTGGGTTCTTTCTGTGCAGCAACTAGAAAGCTGACTGCAACAGGCTGCTTACTTGACTGTCTCTAGGATGACTGGAAAACATTCCAAAAAAGATAATTAAACTTTACCATTCAGTCCTTTAGATCAGCATTAATGGAATAAAATTACATGAAAAAATTAAAAATAAAATAATGACTGTTGTAGAAAGCTTTCTCGTTGCTGTGACAAAGAACCCAGCAAAAAAGTAACTGATGGGAGGAATGGGTTTATTTTGGTTTACAGACCCTAGGGGAAACACCATCATGGCAGGGAAAACAATGGTACGAGCAGAGGGGTGGACATCACCTCTGCCACAGCACTGCAAACAGCGGCAGGAAGGTGTGGCAAACACTGACAAGGGGAAATGAAGGCAAGAAGATAATTTTATGAATGAAACATATCATTTTGTTACTTGTGTGCATTTTTCTCGCTTGTGTGTTTGCTGCTGCACACATGTGTCACTTTTGCATGTGGTACTTTGTACACCTGGCTTTCCACGGGTACTGGGGAATAGAACCTGGGCTCTCAAGTTTTGCAAGCAAGTGCCTTTAACTGCTGAGCCATATCTCCAGCCCTCCTCCTTTGATTGTTGGATGCTTTTGTTTTTGTTTGTTTGGGGCATTATTGTTGTGCTTTATAATATATTTGAGAGTATGTCTCGCCTCACTACCCTACCTTTCAAAAATTCATTAGGTTTCCATAAAATCTTAGAACTCTACCTCCCGGGTGTACTTTAGAGTGATCCAGAAGAATAAATACAATGTTTTTCTTTGTTAAAACAAAGCGAATTTATTTGTGAAACTGGTGTGAAAATGAGAAAGTCACTTGGCCACTCATCTGCTGGTGACAGCATTATTTTCTAAAACTCTTTTCTTTCAGGCTTTGGGGATTGTGAAAGCACACATTTGTCTGTTCTGCCCCCCTTGCTGGCTATGGAGCAGCCTCTCAGACAGGCTGGGAAGCCGTATCAGGGACTGAGCCCTGTGCATTGAGAGCAATGACCAGGTTGATGAGGTTGGCCATGACACTGTGGTAGAGGCTGCCAAGGTGGAGAGTCCAGCAGTGACAAGCCCAGAAGAGAAGGAACCTGGGGATCCCCCGAGTCCTTGTCTACTAGAAGTTCCCAGAGAACACCAAGGCTGGGGAGGCAGTGCGTGTTTAGCATGGTCTCCCTTTACCATCAAGACGCAAAGGAAAGGGTCTGGAAAGAGGCAGGGAGATGCCTGATCTGAGGAGAGAAAACTGTAGAAAAGAACCAGCGTGCATCATAGACCTATGCCCCTCTCTATTTGCCTGGGAGTTTTCATTAATTGTGAACTTTCCTGATGAATGATCCCATTCCCATCGGGTTATCCTCATATCCCCTCCCCTCTCTGTCCCACTCCGGGCCCTCCTCAGTGGGGTCATTGTTATCCTCTCTCCTTCCTGCCTCACATCACTCCAAGCAAGCTGGACGCAGCGAGGCCTTTCCTTCATCCCGATCACACGTGCTCGGTACTGCTTATTTAGAGAGCACCTGCTAGACGCAGGACATGGATGGTCCAGCCGCAAGCATGGTGGACATGACTAGTGAGGAAGCCACAGGCTGCGTGCATTGTGGGAGAAAGCTGGGTCTGCACCCAACTTTTATTCTAATCGCCTCTGAACCATATGTTACACACAGCACATGTGACCCCAAATCAGCCAGCTCTCTGACATCAGCTTCATGTCTTACAGCTCCGTTCCTGCCTGACACTGGACCTCTCTGGAGACACCCTGATGGACACTTCCAGAGATGTCACCTAGGTGGTTCTAAGTGTCCACAAACTGACAATCAGTGACCACAGGGCATCTTCCCAGGACAGAAGATACAATCAGCTTGTAAGAAACAAAAGTGAAGCTATCTATGGGCTTCCCAGAGACCTCAGTAGCACAAACTCAGGTTTGCTTGAAAGGAGCTTATTAGGAAATGTTCCTGTCACCACTGTCACTGTGGAAAATCTCAGGGTTTTAGAAGCTCCGGGTCAGAACCTGGGTCAAGCCCAGCTTTGCATTATGCATTATTACATAAAAATATCATGTATCTAAGTGAGGTCCAGAAAGTACCCAGACCTTTTCATTTCCTCAACTGTCACATGAGGGGTACTTAATGACACTACAATGTTGTTATAATACCAGTTACTAAATTTGTCAATGGTAGCTTTTACTGGGTATCTTTTTGAGCGTCTCCAAGCCAAACCATTCACCGTCATTACCAACAAAGAAGGTGTTCATGCCCAGATTCCCTACAGCAGCTCTCTGCAGAATCCCCAGTCCATGTCCAAGTTCACCTGGCTTGAACGTTAACTCCTGTCTTCAGGGAGGTGCCTTGAGATGGCGTCTAGAGGCTTTGCCTGAGTGGTTTCATTAAGGGAAACTCCAAACATTAGTCTTGGTTAATTATTGTATATCTCACAATCACACTTTCAAACATTAGCAATAATGGGCCAATAGACTGAATGAGATGCAGACAAACGTTGTGAAGGGCAGGAGCGTGTGAGCTCTGGGTTACTTGGTCTCAGTCAACTGTGGGAATGTCCGGGTCATGGCAAGATGACAGTGTTTGTACTTGTGATGGAAGGAGCATCAGCTGCAGAGACACAGGAAAGGACAGGGACGCCATGGTCTTGAGAGATGAGAATGGAAGGTTGAGAAGGGGTGGATTAAATATAGAATTTCTGGCCTTCCGAGGCTGAAGGATCTTGGGGAACTTGTGGTCTTTCATGCTCTGCTTTCTAGTTTTCCAGCTGTGTCTTCAGTTCTTCTTTGGCTTTGGGTCCTTTTGGAAGAAACATAAGCAAAGAATGTTGCAGGAAGAGAAGCAAGCCAGCACAGAGCAGGGAAGGAAAGACTAGACTATTCGAATAAATAATAAGGGAAATAAGCCCATTGTGTCCTATTGAAATACAAGGGAATGGGTACTTATACATATCTGTGATTACAGATGCTTCTTGATAAACCCCCCCCCCCAAATTGAAAACATGGTAAGCCTACATTGAACCCACCCAAGCATCTGTACATCACAGCTCAGCAGCTCAGCACACTGTAGAGTTGATTGTCTCCCATTGTTGATACCCAGAATATTGGAAAGGTTAGTTGCTAACTAGATATGGGTCTATGGATCTGAAGTGCTTCTCCTATTAGGGGTGAGGAGTGGTCTCTGCCTGCCTCTGAGCCTTCTGTCTGCTGTTCTTACTGCCCGCTGAAAGCCTCCCCTGTGCTGAACCACCCATATGCACAACCGAAGGCCCTCAGGGTGTGTGTCGGTTACTTTCCCATTGCTTGGAAACAAATGCTCAACCAGAAGCAGCTTAGGGAAGGGCAGAGTTTATTTCAGCTTACAGATCTGGAGGGTAGAGTCCATTGTGGTGGGGAAGCCTGGCAGGAGCAGGAAGCAGCCATCACTTCATCACATCAGTAGGGAAGAGGTAGAAAGAGAGAGAATAACAATCAAGCCAGCCTATAGCACGTCAAGGCCCGCCCCCAGTGATACACTTCCTCCAATAACAGTTCACCTCTTAATGATTTTACGACCTTCTAAGACAGTGCCACCAGCTGTGCATCAGGTGTCCAAACACAGAGCCTATAGGGGGTGTTGACATTCAAGCCACACAGGGTAGAGCAATACAGAATTGAGGTAGCACCCATGAATGATGTCAGCTGGGGGGTATATTGGCTACACACAGGTTAAGAAATGAGGATTATTCTTTCTGGCTCATATATTTAATTCTTCTTTTATTTTTGTGATGATAGTGCCAGTAATT